>JALPQI010019143.1:0-16771 GCA_025490895.1 Thaumatotibia leucotreta
TAACAACTAAAGCTCTACTTTTCCTCAAAGATGAGGTTTTAAACAATCGAAATACTGTCTTGCACATGGTGTTTATTTTCTATTTTCTCCAACAACGTGGGCCCAGTTAATTTGTCATTATCCCAATGAACTACAAAGGAGCTAAGACATTGTGGTGGAAGAGGAAAAACAGAAACCTTTGTGCCGTCCCGTTGTTCGCTCATTAGCTAATGTATTGTCTTGGAGAGACGCGTGAATTAGTCGTGTGTTGTCAATGGTGCGCGAGGCCTATTTCTTAAGGTCCGAACTCATCTGGGGAAACTGAAGTTTTATGGGCTATTTTCTTGTCGCTCCTATCGAGAGAAACATTGTGCACGATACATGGATGAAACGAACGCTGACATAATGTATTCAAATCGAAGCTTCATTGGAAAAACAATAAATTACATCACCATTTATAAAGTGCACTTATTAATAACTATAGTAAATATGTGTTCACTGGGCCAACTAAAATGGATTTATCCATGCTTTGAAGAGGATAAGTTAATAAAATAATCCTAATGTTTTGTGAGCTGTGGCAGATTATTCCCATAGTGGCCTATAGTGGTCACGCGTTTATAATTCTACACGTCACTTTTGCACTTGCATACTTGTTAGAACGTGACGTCGACAATGACAAACCATTAAACACGGCATCACAATAAGCCTACCTACAGTGTTAAGTTTGAACTTAGTCGCAGTACCTGTTCCAGGTATCAACTGAGACAAACGTATTTTTTCTAATGAGGTCCACCACTGCCTAAATATAGTTCTATCTCATTATGCTTAGCTTACTAATGGTGAGATAAGATAATGTTTTTAAAGGCTGTACTTATACAGCCTTTAAAAACATTATCTTATCTCACCATTAGGGTAGAATTAAATAGAATGGCTGGGTAGCTCTATGCGATTATTCAGTCGCAACAATCAAGTCATTACCATTCCCAAATTATTGACAAACTGCGTATAAATAGTGGAGTCATTTTCGATTATCTTGTAGCAGACGCATGTTTGTCTGCTGTTCTGGCATAATAATCTCGTTTGCTTTTATAAAACGGTAAAGTGGTGATGGTAATGAACAAAAAAAACGCGTAACAAAATCGCATAGAAACACCGGGCTATGTACGGTACATTGTAGGTACTCTGTCACTACTGCTAAAGATATTGTATTAGAAATATCTGCGACTAATCATACAAAAATACATAAATTGCTCCATCAATCCCCCTCAGCACTCAAGAGCGAACTGATATGTCGTGTCGCATTTTAACCGTCGCAAACTAATGGAGGTGTCATGTTACAGCGCATAATGACTTTCTGGAGACAAAAATCAGACTTGATTCAGGCTTTCGGTAAAGAATATTGCTATTAGGCTTCATTTCATTCCTTATTTGAGACAGTATTGACTTTTACTGTTCTAGATATCCTATTTTTGTCAGTAAAAGCCATTATACTCTGACTACGAATGCTATTATTTCCTGATGCGCACATTATTATTGTGATTGCCAGAAATGACAATTGTTTATATGTGCTTGCATTTCAATATAATGCCCAAGCTACGCGTAGGTATTAGGTACATGCCTTCTCCCAAACTGCGTCAATTTAGAAACTTTACTACTTATATTGTGGCATATTCATATACACATGCGCAGTATTGTGTCTGAACGCCACTCTTTAAGTGTTCTAATATACTTAATAATATCATATGTTATTCACATCAATGTTAAAAAGTCGAACTTTGATTTAACATAATTTGAAAATAAAAATAAGTTACCTAACTTAATCATTGTCAAAATTAAGGAGTAGCAAGTTTATACATTTCTTTACGTCTTATTAATCTTCCACCCAAATATGGTGCAGGCTCAACCGTCTGAGAACCGGTGTGGGCAACTGTGCGTACCTCTGGCACAAATGGGGGTGGAGCGAGTCGGCGGCATGCGACTGTGGAGATCCGGAACAGACCATACATCACATAGTTTTTGATTGCCCCATCACCAGATACAACGGATCTGTCGAAGATTTTAAAGAACTGACAAAGGACGCGAGTGTATATCTGCAAAACTGTAAATTTTAATTTGATGTAATCACTATTGCCTAAACCAGTGTGTAAATGCCATACGATAAATAAATAAATAATAATCTTTTTCTTAAACTTGCTACGGAATGTTGATGTTACTTACGTTAAATTAAACCCGGAAATACTATGTATCCGGTGTCATGTGCTAAGATGATATGTAAAGAGATTTCATGTATTTATTTCACACCTAGGACTGCAAACAAACTGTCTTTTGTTTTGAAACGTCAAATTGTGACACTAGGTTTTGACATTCAGCCACAGAAAAAAAAATAACCTTAGAACTAATGTTAATAGCAACAGGTAAAAGGAGACCTCAAACAGATTAAAAAAAAAGTTAGGCGCGAATGTTTTTTTTTAATGTTATACGATACTGTACTATTGGTATATTAAATTTACAAATTAAGTAGTAAGGTTCGGCGAAAGCAGTTCGTTTTATTTCATGACAAGTTTGAGAAAAGCACTATACAAATCTCGGCGAGAAACAGGGTTACAGGCCGCGTATCACTATCTGGCCTCAGTTCATTCGGCCAGATATATCTACTTGGCCTGTAACCCTTCGTTTCCCGTCCTCTATAGTAATGTACTATTACCAAACCGCATCGCATGTGTATCAACGAACTTCATAATGCATCGTCTTGTTAAACTGTGCAGCCAATCCGTGACCGGGTAATAGCTGCAACACGTACAGTCGAAGACAAACTATGTAACCCCTTCAGCTTAGCTGCTCTGGGGGCGCTAACGGCATTAACATATCGATTGTTTGTCGACGTGTTCGATATGTGTCGAGGGACTGTACGCGGTCAAACACCTGGAGGATGACTTTCAGATACTTATAGTTGCACACCATTTCTTTTTTTTTTTTTTGAAATGCACCATATGAAATGGGCATACTCGTGGCTACAAATTTGCCGAGGGCAGAGGCGCGGCCTACAATGGAGTGGGTTTGCCCAGAAGGTCCCTTGACTTGAAGGTTGACGGGTTATATGATCTCGAAAATATAGACGCCGGCAGGGAATTTCATTTTAATTGTGACCTGGATTAAGTAATTTTATGGATTTTTAAATCTATGTCTTTTAAATCATACATAGAGCTTATTCCTTTTTTTACGGTGGACCTGCCGGTCTATAGGTTCCTTCCATAGGTTTTGGGTATGAATCCCATGTCAGCCACAGTCGGTCACTGTTCAGTTTTTCATCGCACTGGGTATTTTGATTCTATGTTTGGTAGTACATATTTTTGTAATGGTAATAACCAAAGTCAAAGTTACAACTGTTAAGCCCCCCTTTCAAGAGACTATTCAAATGCTACGCGACTGAGATGGGAACCATGATCGCCTACTGGTAAGCTATATACTCGTTTCGGCACACGGTGCTATATAAGTGAGACGATTTTCCA
The DNA here is from genome assembly GCA_025490895.1 of Thaumatotibia leucotreta. Lineage (NCBI taxonomy): Eukaryota > Metazoa > Arthropoda > Insecta > Lepidoptera > Tortricidae > Thaumatotibia > Thaumatotibia leucotreta. The sequence continues at coordinate 3,489 of JALPQI010019143.1, forward strand.
TTAATTATGGAACCACATTCGCGCGACAATGTCCAGTGACTACAGTGATGAAGAGAATCTTCTTCTTTATGAAAATCACAAGTAGTTTTAGAGAGTTATAGTAGGCTACTTATTTGGGCCAATCAACTTTTCCATCGACATATTTTCTGTCTCGCGTAAAAGTAATGCAGCTTTTCATGAACTTACAAATGTACGTCAATCGCCCGCAGACCACGAACCCTTTAAAGTGTTAAAACGTCGAAATGAAGTTAAAGTTAATTAATATACGCGAGTTTATCAGTTTTCATAGTTTTATTTCATGAGTAATCCTCGCGTTAACCGAAGAAAATATTTAACACGATACACATATTTACAATGAAAAACCATTGGAACCTAAATATATCGATGTGAACTTGTGTGAGGCCTAACGCATGTACAATTTATAAGCATTTTTCTATCAAACTTGATGAAATTGTCACCTGCGTTACGGGACAAAATAGTGTAGATCTAAAAGTTGATTGAACCATTTACTCCATTTCTCAAGTAACGGTCATGTTAACTCGGTGTTCACAGGATGGTGATTATTTACCAGACATTGGGTAAACACAAGCGGGTTGATTTGTATAAGACCGCCCTTTGGCTAAGTTAGGTTTGGAACTTGCATAATAATACAGGTATCCGACAAACGTGCTAATGCGGCTAAGCTAATTATGTGATCAATATAGAAGATGTAGGATAAGAACAAGTAGTTTTTGAGATGTATAAAGGTGTCTCTTTCTATTTTATGATGAAATGTATGCTTTTGATATATACGACATTAAATTTACTATACCTGCGCACTATATGAATCCATTCATGAACATGGCATGCAGTCTTGTTAGTTGTTGTATGTCAAATATATATATACAAGTAGACAATAAGTTTCTGTTAAAGTAAAGAAAATATAAACAACAAAACTACATAACCAACAATTTCACTTCACCAAATTGGTATCACTATTATTATTAAATTGATTGTGATATTTATTGCTGAAAATAAATCTGTATAGTTACATACTTATTTATATTAGTTAAGTGGTTTGATTTCCCTTTCCGACGAGTTCCAAGTCTTCGTGGATTCTACCAAATCACCTTTAAAAATGGCACCAATAAAGTCAACCAATTGGAACCCTTAGACTCAGTCAGAAACTCCTTACTATGTGTCAGTTTGATAAGGTTCTACTAGGTAGAGTGGCTACCTAGGCTTCCAATATTTTCAGTGTACGTAGACCAGTATGTACACAATAGGTGCCTATATCTACTACATACACATATGTAATTTCACGACCAAATACCATGATGAAATGTACCCAGTTATATTTAACTACTCATAAATTACTAGGAATCCATAAAAACCGTTACGACTCATCTGCAGTCCGCGTGCACATGGTTTTTATTCTTTTTTCAATCCGCACATGGCCGCCATTTTAAATCCAAATGTAATTGAGAGTTATGGAAATTTCGGTGGTTTAATCTCGCGTTATTGCGCGGTGTTGACACTGGAACAGCTTCGACTATTTTTAACAATGTCTTGTTATATGGAAAGTGCGTGATAGTGAAATAATGTAAGCTTTTAGGTTTGCGTACCTATACTTTATTCGTTATCTACTAAAGCGCGGAATACTTATGTAAAGGTGCATTCAGACCAAACGAGCATTCGCTATTCTAACCCCCTACTCTACGAAATTCGATCGTTACACAAAACGTGATTCGTTGATTTCGTTGAGTGGGGGATTGAATAGCGAATGCTCGTTTGGTCTGAATGCACCTTTATGAGATATTTTTTATCATACGATGTTGCAGGTATGGCACAAATTTTGTGATAACAACATTGATTGTAACACACGGTTTTCATGCACAATAGATTAGTATTGACATCGAAATTTAATCTATAGATTTTATTGAAATTCAGGGCTGTAAATCGTAATTGATTTATTTGGGTTGACATGTTTTCATTCTAGCTGTTATTTATTTCGTTTTGTATAAAACATTGTATTCTGAAAGTGCGTGATAGGGAAATATTGTAAGCTTTTAGCTTTGCGTAAACTTTATTCATTTTCTACTATTTAAACTTTATTTATGATACGATGTTGCAGATATAGGATACACTTTGTAATAACAACATTGATTGTAACACCAGGTTGGATTAATATGGACATTGGAATTTAATCTATAGATTTTATTGAAATTCAGGGCTGTAAATCTTAATTGATTTATTTGGGTTGACATGTTTTCATTCTAGCTGTTATTTATTGCGTGTTATTTTACTTGTGGCGGCCACGTGTTCCGGAAGGCGCAGCGTGGGTAGGCCCCCCACAAGGTGGACTGATAACCTGGTGAAGGTCGCAGGAGTCCGCTGGATACGGGTGGTGCAGGACCGGTCATTGTGGCAATCTTTGGGGTAGGCCTATGTTCAGCAGTGGACGTCTTTCGGCTGATATGATGATGATAATTTTACTTATAATGTAAAGTCGTAGACAACATTAACATCACCTATTAAATGCAGTCCTGTATATTTTTTCATCACTCTTGCTGTCCAAGCGAGCCATTGCTTGCATGCGTAGCGGGAGTAATAGAAAAGTGAAATTCCCTAGGGAGTAATATAAATGTCAGTACGTCATTTAATAATATTTTGTCTTAAACGTTATTTTTTTGTGGGCAAGTGTGATAAAAAACATTGTTAGCTTCACGGTCGGTAAGCGGAATACTAACTTGAGTCATTAAAAGCCCTCCGCCTATAGCGTCAGGCTTCTAACACTCTCGTTAGTAATTCCGTACTTACCTCCCTTGATGCACAATGTACTCGTACTAATTCTTCCATGAAATAATCTAAGATATAAAATTTATTGAAAAAAAAAATACACAATTACAATAAAAACAAAACCAAAATCACAAAATAGGTACTATAATACGAATCTAAACTTATAACTAAAGAACCTTAAAGCTAAAACAATTTAAACACCAATCAGTCAAATAACCCACCCCGCAACATTCCCGGTGCAAAGGTGCCTAACAAACTAGCAGCATTACCGCGCTGCACTGCAATAGCAAGCCTCTGCACCAGGAATGATCCGGAGCGGGGATCATGGCCTCGTTCTTGGAGACGACGCCCCAACTCCCCAAAGAAAGCTTTGGCTTCCGCGCACCAACAGCCCGTAGTTTCGACCGCCAGAGGGACAAACAAATAACCAGTCAAGCCCGAATACTTACCCCTCTTCAGCATTGCCGCTTGTTCGGCTGCAGCACCCGCCAAACGCATCGTACGCCCGAGGTGAGAGGCCGCAAAAGTGCTCACACAAGTGGCATCCCATAAAAGGCACTTTCCTTTCTCCCACGGCACCAGTGTCAAACCGTCCGGCCGCTTGCCGTCCGACCGGCTAAGACCGGGCGGCTCTAGGACACAAGGGACATTGGCCGAAACCAATGCTCTCCGAACCAAATCAATTAAGGAATGGTGCCGTGGGAACCTGCCTGCGCACCGACGACAACTCAGGGCGTGGTGCCCGCTGCTTTCCACCATAGAGCCGCAAATGCAAAGGTGAGGCTGGCAAACATCGCAGCCCAGGCGGAAAGCAACGGCCACCCGTAACGTGTCGTTGTCCAGCAGGGTACCAAAGTGAGGGGAGGGGAGAGCGTGCAACCAAGCACCTGATTCCGGGCAAGCAACCGCTTTAAGCCTGGCTAGATCGGCACCAACGGCGCTCTGCAGCAACCCCTCAAAGACTCGCTTCACCCCTACCTCGTCCCACAACCGTTGCCGGTACGGCTTTTCGGGCACTGACACGCCCGGGTTGAGAGACTCCCAGGCCACCAGAGCATCGGCAACAAAGGGAATGGAAGCCTTGACACCATCTAAGGATAGAATATTAGTAACAAGCTCCACCACCCCCGCCGCCGACGCCAAGAAGGCCGGAAGGCTCACGTCCCGCACGCGTCGAATACCCAGCCCACCACTCCGGATTGGTAACGCAGCCAAATCCCACTGGGCCGCATCCAAGCAGACATTCAGCAAGCACTCCGCGGACTCCTTTAACACAAGGTCAAAAGAGTCCACGAGCGCGGGATGCAGCCAGACTGGAACGGTTCGCAGAAAGTACATAACCTTGGGTACAGCAAAACAGGACATCTAAGTACTTATTTCCCGATTACAACCAAAAAACATTTAATGACACGTTTGAGGACTAGCTAGACATCCAAATTTACTTACATAACTACCTAACCTAAACAAAATTCAAAAACCTTAGAAAAGAGTTACGTATAAAAACTATACAACCAAAGTTACTTATTTGGGCGGATTTTTATTTTGTTGTCTTTTTTTGAAATTTTCAAAATTTGGACTTTTTTACATTTTTTCTACTCAGAATCACGAGTTATTTCGATCCTGATAGAAATAGAAAAGTATAAAAAAAAAATTCCATTGAGCTACAATTTTTATACACTTTCTTAAACCGTAACTCAGTGGAAGACAAAAGACAAAAAATGTATGGAATTTTCGGGACACTTTTTTCTGCTTCTGCGGATCGAAAGAGCTCGCGATTCTGAGTAGAAATAGTACATTACTATAGAGGACGGGAAACGAAGGGTTACAGGCCAGGCCGAAGGAACTGAGGCCAGATAGGAATACGCGGCCTGTAACCCTGTTTCTCGCCGAGATTTGTATAGTGCTTTTCTCAAACTTGCCATGAAATAAAACTAACTGATTTCGCCGAACCATACTATTTGATTTGTAAATAAACCAATAGTACAGTATCGTACAACATTAAAAAAAAATATATTCGCGCCTAACTTTTTTTTTAATCTGTTTGAGGTATCCTTTTACCTGGTGGTATAGACATTAGTTTTTAGGTTATTTTTTTTTCTGTGGCTGAATGTCAAGACATAGTGTCACAATTTGACGTTTCAAAACAAAAGACAGTTTGTTTGCAGTCCTAGGTGTGAAATAAATACATGAAATCTCTTTACATATCATCTTAGCATATGCCACCGGATACATAGTATTTCCGGGTTTAATTTAAAGTTAGTAACATCAACATTCCATAGCAAGTTTGAGAAAAAATATTTAATAATCCAAATTTGTACAAATTAAAAAAACTACAACAAAATAAAAATCCGCCCATTTACATTCCTATACCTACCTAAACTAACAAAAAACCTAAGAAAATAGGTGTAACTTTAAGGACTAGAGACAACTAAACCTACTTAATCCAACCCAAAAAATCAAGTTTAAATTGTAGAAATTGTAGTTGTACGTAAAGCCCGAATATCCAAATCACTCTGTAGATTAGTTGTAAACACGTTATTACATTCGGCGACAACGTCCAGACACAGTTAACCCCCCGGATGCCGTAACTCACCTTTGTAAATGCAATTAACCCGTTAGGTGATAACACTGTTTTCGCTGCACAATGCTCTTTGTGGTACAATTTTGAATAGTATGTGTAAAGTTGGAATTAGATGGGTATTCAATATTCATTATAACAGTTGATAGACCATATAGGTAAAGTACGTACTTAGTGACTCATAAAAATGAAAATATTACTTATAGTCTGAGATTTCAAAGGATGAAGGAAACTATTGATTGAAATTTCAAAACTAGCTACGTACTATCGTTTAGGAGGGCAGGATAGCCAGGATAAGACACAATCCTCAGTCTCATCATATCTGAACACATATCCCATATAACCGTGATCACTCCTGATGAACCCCGTCCAATAACCCATTGTTTCCACTCCGCGTCACTCAAGCCATGTTAAGCCAACTTGCTTCAGCAAAACCTAGCCAAAATATCATGAACTGTACCTCCTTTAACATTCCCCTTAGCGGAGAACAAAAGAAGGCAAATTGGGAGGGCATCGCAGTGCTTCTCATATTGGTAGTTTAATAACTGTCCAATGTCTCTTGAGCTCCGTTTTCTGCAGTTTATAGTAGCGTTGCAGTAGTTTTCAGAGCAGTGATTTGTGTGTAGGGTCAGAGTAAAGTGGTCGTTGGTGGTCAGTGGCTCGAAAAGTCGTGATAATGCGGTTGAATTATGGAGCGCTTTTGGACGCGGATGTTTTGTTACTAACATTTAACCAGAGTAAGTTTGAGCTCCTGGTCTGTAAGTAATGTATGCGATGGAGGTCCCGTTTATACTGGATATTCTAAGTGAGGGGCATGGCAAGGTGGGATATCTTATCCGTCGTAGAATAATGAACGGTCATTAGGGGATGGTAATGAAGCAGAATTCACATTTGCTAGTATTTGAAGTTTGTGGATTATCATATTTAGGTTTCGATTATAATTCTAGCGGAAGAGTTTCGGATTGGAGCCAACGTTTTGCGATGCTTTTAACTTGTTTTTAGTTCGACGAGTTTAAAAGATTATTATTATTGTAACTATTTAATAACTCCCACCGAGTTTACATACATAAAAACATCTTCTCAGGTCTTTCGTACAGGGTTAGAGTTAGATTAGAAAGTCTGTAGATAGTTTTTAATATTTTGTGCCATTCATAAGTGCAATTTAACATAGTATCATACCCCCTTATTCATAAACGTTTGTTAACTTAACAAGCCGCTAATAATTGTTTGTCCCTTTTGCTCTTATGGACACATTCATCATCAGCCTATGATAGTCCACTGCTGGACGTAGGCCTCTCCTATTAACTATGCGTACAGACGCATTAGGACGTAAATGCCCATAATCGCCACGCTGGGCAAGCGGATTGGCGATCGCAGTAATGTGTCCACTATGATGACGCTGCTGCCCATCATCAATCTTTAATCAAATATGGTCAGTGACACTTCAATCCCTTAGTCGACTCTTACGACACCCGCAGGAGGAGTTGGGGTGGTGACAATTGTATTCTTTCTGCCGTCACCACACGGCCAGATTGTGTGTATGGACACATTGTTAAGACCGAAAGGGACAAACCGCTAATAATTAAGTTAACAAACGTTTATGAATAAGGGGGATATTATTTAACATTAGTATCTTATTTATTAGACTGCCTCAACTCATAGTAAATAAATCTGAGAAATCGATTGATTAACTGTACTTAGAATACAACATAAGTAATTATTATATTTACATAACTTAAGTAAAACCTCTATTACAAATTATAAAAGACAATTTTATGTTTACAATAACAGCCAAGCAGCCAAAGTTCCCATGCCTGAGCTGCCCTAAATGAACAATGTATGTAACACACATATATGTATACCTACACGTGCATGTTTGTTTAACAGCACCTCTGTAATGATATATCCCGCAAAGCCGAGATAAATCTCCCCACCATTAGCCCACGGCTGGGCACGGCCGGGACAGGTGTTATTTTTGCCGGAAATTGGGGCCTCTTTCATTTTGCATTACTTTGATACATGCAGCGAGGTTAGAATGATGTTATGCCAACAATGCTGGTGTTTGAAATTCTTGGCGAGTTATTTGTAACGTGTTGTTTTGTGTCCATGAATTTAAACGCGCAATAGGATGATAACTGTTAAAATAAATTATTTCACATTACATGAATAAATGATTACTAAAATGTACAGCTTGTAGTCATTATTGTACAGAACTCCTATTTAATTAATAAATTGGAAATAACTTATAAGAGTAGGTAATATAACAATATACAAACATGACGTCAGTTTTGTGTATTTCATATTGGCGATAGTGTTTACATTTGTAAAAAAAAAGTTTGCTTGACTTTTCACCATGCCTTGTTTGACTTTTAGGGTAATATACAAATATTGTGGTATTTATATTAAGTAGATATGTCACAAATATAAATAAGGATATTAAATAGTTAGTATGTGTATTTGACTTCTTCGTTAGGTACCTATTGTATCAAATGAACAACATCGTAATCGTCTTTACTGTATTAACTGCGCTGCGAAAGTAGTCTCAAATGTTTTGGAACATAAAAGTTTTCTACTCTTGTCATCTTGGCTTAGAACTTGCTCAGCGAATTTATTGTGCACAAAAAATGTTCAATTCTATTATTTGCAGCATTTGGTTGAAGTGTTGACGCTGATATCGTATTATTTGTGAGAATTGCGTAATACTCATCTATTTCCATCATAAATTTTTTGAGACCTTAAAATGCAGCTCTAACGCCTAACGTTCTAAGCTTGCCTAACTAATGTGACAACATATCTAAACTTAAATCACGACGAGTGTCAAAAATATAGGCATAATTTGTTACTTTCTATGTCAACAAAGTAAATAATAGGGATCCAAACGACTCATCTTAATAATTACAAATAGGTGCCCCACAAATTGTAAAATGTATGGATTCTTTGCAAAATTACTAATTTACCTTTTTTTCGTTTGAATATTATTTCTTGGTTCTTTACGGCATACCCTGCTTCCTGCTCCGTGTTAAAATGACGTAGTATACCCCATCCGGGCAGAAACCCTTACATTGTGTAGTTGATCATTAGAGAGAAGGGTCCAACCGACCTTAGCTGTCATAAAAATGAGGATTCCCACTTTATAGTGACGGATAACATTTATAGTGGGTACTTTTATAGTACAGAAGGTGCCAGAGACGTATAGACTAGAAATACTGTTATTATTGTCTCATTGCAATTCTTACAAATCGTTCCTTATTGATGCCTAAATATTTAAATTACATTCATTACATACTTCATAAATAATATACATTGTGTGTATTTCATACAGGTATATAATTGTATATCTATCGAGTTAGGTACATTATTTGAGCATATGAATCGAATGGAATAATTTTCATAAATGAATAGTGTTGTCAAGTCGGTGTAAGGCACTGGTCTCACCGCGAGCTACTAAGCTATGAACTGTCGGCTATAAACACGAACAAAAGATACGCACTCCCGTGTAAATAAAAGAGACACGGCGATACTCGCCCAGCTATCAGCTATCACCGCCGGGCTTTTATTTACACGGGAGTGCGTATCTTTTGTTCGTGTTTATAGCCGATAGGTAGTTCATGGCTTAGTAGCTCGCGGTGAGACCAGTGCCTAATGCTTTTTTTTAACCGATTTCAAAAACGGAGGAGGTTCTCAATACAACTGAATTTTTTTTTTCTTTTGTTGTATGTATGTTACCCGATATCTCCTAGAATAGTGAACCGATTTAAAATTTCTTTTTGTGATTGAACGTGTATTACCCCGAGATGGTCCCGTTGGCACCAAGTTGCGGTCTGATGATGGGATCTTGGAGAAATCGAGGGATCTCTTACTTACATAATTACATTGTTGTAGGTACATGTGTGGCGCTTTTGGTAATTTTCATTCGTTTACAAGAATTTGCATTCAGAAAGTAGGATTTGAAGAAACCAATGATGGAAACAAATCGGGAATCTTGGAGAAACCGGTTGAAGTCGGTTTTTTAAATTTTTAATTTTTTGTAATCATAATGTACGCCGTCTACAACTTAGTTTGAAATAATAACTCTTCATAAATTAACAATTAGGTAGGTAGGTGAATGAATGTGAATATAATACATTTCCTAATAATTTTCTAAGGAAACCAATCTAAATAGGATTTATCGATTGCATTCTACGAAAACCCCCCACTCTGCGAAATTCGATGGTCACACAAAACGTGATTGGTGGATTTCGTAGAACGGGCGATAGAACAGCGAATGCTCTTTTGGTTTGAACTCACCTTTACATTTTGATACTCTTATTCTATGTAGGAAAAGACATTTAAAAAACTTCAATTTGACTTCAGTTTAGCATCGTAAAATAATCTTCTCTGGTAATGGACATTGATTTATGTATAATGAAGTTATTGTGTAAATTTTTGACCATTTTCTAAAATAAATTCAATAATAATTTATAGATTTGTTTTTCAAAATGAAAATCTGTATTGGTTATAATCTTATAATAGTGTACACAATTCAAATGAAAATGTGTACATGTCTATTAATAAAACTTATTATTACAGTAGTGTGTACATAAATACTATATCAGCAAAAAAGTGACGCGTTAGATGATGTAACAACACGTGCAGTGACGTCTGACGTCATAGCAAGCGCGCCTAGTCATTGTGCGCAGTAAACGTACCGTAATTTCGCCCGCCGAGACATAGAGCAGAGTGGCGCAGTGGAAGCGTGCTGGGCCCATAACCCAGAGGTCCGTGGATCGAAACCACGCTCTGCTATATTTTTTTGTTTTTATTTTTTACTGATTCATACAATATAATAAATTCTACTGGAACATTGAAAAAAAAAATGAAAATGAAAAAAATGAAAAAATGAAAAAATGAAAAAATCTTTATTAAACAAAAAGTATTACATGACAATTGGATAAACATTGGTAACCGCACTAGGCGTGCCTGTATCGCGGCGACCAAAAACTTGAAGACTTGCCTAAGAAGCTTCAGCCGGTTGACAGAGCAAAACGTTTGGTAGATGCTATTTTTACAACTAAGTGCACACTATGAACATTAAGACTAAAAATAAAAAATATGAAAATTACAGATTTATGACTATTGCACCAGAAAAATTCAGCTATTTCGAGTTTGAATAATTCTTTCAGTTTCGTCGTAATTTAAGTTGGCTAGCCACTCCTTTATGAGTTGCTTGGCTTTGAAAACTGACTTTTCCTTAATATCTACATGTCTAGTGACAATATTGTAAATAAAACTAGATATGTAGGGGTCAAATCGCTTTGCGAAGGCAGTACGTAACGGTGGAACCTGTGCTCGATACACTCTTTTGCTAAGCATATCTTTATGTTCATCACTTCCAAGAATTTGCTTATGTTTGCTTATTGCGATCTTGAGTATATATAGTTGACGTACTGTTAGCACTTCAGACTCTTGGAATAACAAAGATGTTGAAAACCTGAAGGGTTTATTGAGCATTTTTTTAAGAACTGCACGCTGCGCTCTCTCCGCCTCGATTATAACTGTTTTGCTGGAACTGCCCCAGCACTTTATACAATACGTCAGAAGAGATTCACATAATGCGTAGTATACTGATTTGAGGGTTTTGATGTCGGCTACGTTACTTAAGTGCCGCATAACAAAAACGATTCTTCTCACGCGATTTGAAAGCGCAGCTATGTGAGATTTAAAGTTCAAATTGTGGTCTATTATAACGCCCAAGTATTTTATCTTCTCAGCTTGAGAAACGAAACCACAGGAACATGCATCCACATCGCCTTTGCAATTGTGAATTTTTATGCCTAGTGTGGGAACGGGGGGTGAAGATGCTAGAGTCTTATGAAAGCAAAGAAAATTTGATTTTTTTATATTCAATGTTAATAAGTTTTTTTGGAGCCATTCAGCGACTAAAGACATGCCGTGCTCAGCGTTTGTAAAAGCCTCTTTCCAATTTTGTCCACGAAAGATAATAGCAGTGTCATCAGCATAGCAGATGATTTCTGCATCTTTTAATGGAACACTATGAAGATCATTCATATACAGAATGAACAAGGTTGGCCCAAGAATACTCCCTTGTGGTACCCCAAAGCGAACCTCCATTGGACTGCTCCTATGCTGGCCCACCTTTACAACTTGTTGCCGCTTCGACAAATAGCTCTTGAACCATTGCAAAGGTAAACCTCTAACACCGCACGCATTTAGTTTTTTGATAAGTATCGAAGCGGACACAGTGTCGAAAGCTTTAGCCAAGTCTAAAAACACTCCAATGCAGGCTTCATTGTTCTCTAGGCAGCTGGCTACAGATGAAGTTAGAATTTGTACAGCTTCTTCGGTACACTTTCCCTTTCTAAAACCTAGCTGACGAGGCGACAGTAGATTGTTATTTTCTAAGTATTTAACTAATCTATTATTTACAAGCTTTTCCAGTATTTTCGAAAAACTGCTGAGGAGTGAGATTGGCCTATAGTTTCCTGGATCACCTCTCGTGCCACCTTTGAATATCGGACAAACAGACGCAAGTTTCCAGATTTCCGGGAAAACTCCAGCAGAGAAACTCAAATTAAAGATGCTTGCCAGTGGGTAGGTTATAAAGTCCTTTATCTGTTTTAGCAGAGCGTTGTTAACTGTGTCAAGACCTGGCGCTTTCTTATTATCAAGCTGTAAAATAATGGACTCAATTTCACGCGCATCGGTGGGATGCATAAAGAAAGAACTCGATTTTCCAATATCTGGTGCAGTGTACGAGGATGCTAGAGATTCTTCACTAGTGTTCATTATTGTCAGAATATCGTTTGCCAGAGACTGACCTATGGTGGAAAAATATTGGTTACTAATGTCAAGAGATTCTTTTGCACTATTGGATCCTTGTAGAGATAGTAATTCAGACGACTCTTTATTAGAAGAAGAAATATGACAAATGTCTTTTATTGTTTTCCACAACCTCCTTGGGTTGCCTTTGCTGTCCTGAATTTCTTTTTGGTCATTTTCTTGTTTTAGTTTTCGTAATAAATCATTGCAGACATTTCTGTATCTTTTGTATGTAATCAGTAAGACTTCGTTTTGAGGCTCAGCTCTTACTGACAAATGCAAACGGTCACGGTGCCTTATGCAGCGTATCAGCCCAGGGGTGATCCAGGGTTTTAGATTGTATTTTGAGCGACTCAGTTTCACCTTTCGGGTATGTTTGCTAATAACATCTTCAAGGTATCTGGTAAAATCTGAAGCAGCCTCATCAACGTGCTTATGCGAGAATTCAGGCCAAGCAGTCGATTTCAGTTCAGCATTGATTGCCTCGATATCCCTTTTTAGGCTAAACCGGTCAGAGCGATTACGTTGTTTTTGCATAAGGTTCATTCCAGCCATCACCATATCATGATCAGTGATGTCAGTTCTACAAACTAAACCTACACATTGTCTCTTAGTTCTAATAAATATATGATCCAGACATGCTTTTTCTCTAGTTGGCAAAGTGATGGCTGGTAAAAACCCAAACTCAGCCGCCAAACATAAGTATTCATGGTTTTCATTGCAAGCCATAATATCTATATTAATATCACCTGCAATTATAATTGGCTCATTATTCGTAGCATTATGCAAATGAAATTCTAGGGAAGAGAAGAATTTATCTGTGTTTTTAAAAGAGGGAGATCGGTATAGTCCAAATATAGATAGACCGTTAGGTATTTTAGCAATTAGACAATTTGCTTCTTCAAAAACTGGTTCTTCTACAGAAACATTCCAAGATTCCTTAATATACATTACCACGCCACCATTTTGATTAATGTAATTTTTAGTGTGATGTGTAGTATATCCGGTAATATGCGGTACAATAAAAGATTCGCTCAGCCAACACTCAGATAGTACAATGACGTCAAACGAAAGATTGATTCTGTGTAAGCTAGCTACAAAATAGTTA
>JALPQI010019144.1:0-16074 GCA_025490895.1 Thaumatotibia leucotreta
ATTTGGTATCAGACTTTGACCCCAGATCAATCCTGCTTGCAAATAAGCACGTTTTGCATGCTGTTCAAGAGCACCAAGTGTTGGTGGCAGCCTGTCCATTGCCCGTCCCTTGATAAATAACGCTTTTCTAGCTTGGTTTATGTCTTCTATATCGCTAGTTTTGTCGTAAGTCAGAATGACATACCTTGCCAAAGCATCCAATTGATGGATTTCAATTTCATTTTGAGGTCGTGAAAAGGTTTCAAATACTCTGGTAACTTCAGGGAAGGAATTCCAAGTTTTCCAAAAGGACTTCTTTCCCTTTCCACAAAATCCAGATACTGTATCACACCCTGTAAATGCGTGAAAAAAATAAAATGCCACTGCATTTTTCTGAGCCGAGTTCATTCACAAGTTGGTGAATAGCAATAGTCGTAAAGCTTTCCCTGTTCCGAATGATATCCAACATTTGCTCAAACCCATTTCTTTTAGTCCGCGGTATAAGGCAATAGCTACAACAACCACATCTGTGTCAACCGTTCTAATTAATATTTCTGTGTGGCCATGCTGCACGGCATGCGAAACATGAAGGAAGAGTCTGGTATCAGCTTCTTCTTGTTTTGACTTTAGGGAGGACGTATCTACGGTGGCATCGTTACACAAAACTTGTTCCCCTTTGGTTGCAACAATCGTTTTCGCATGTTGGACCTGCTGAAGCCCGTCAGCCAGGAAGTTGAAAAGTTCTACTTTATTCACGTAGAACTAAAAGTTCTACGTGATTTTGCACATATCAAGGGAGGGGGGGGGGGGGGAATGGGGGAAAAAATAATTTTTCAACATGCTTCCATATCTACTTTGAAGCACATATATGACAACTACATTCATGCAAAGTTTCATGCTTTCTTCACGATGGGACCATAAAACTGATTTTTGTTAGGACAAGGAGCCGCACAGTACTTGATTCAGACGCGGTAAGCTGTAACTCTGGAAGTAATGCTTCTACGACTACAAAATAGGTGTCATTTTGTAGCTCAATGTATAGGTATCTAACATTCTAGCCTATTTTATCACCTCTTTTGTCGTTTTCTTACAAATGGAGCAAGAAAAAAAAAAATTGCCTTTTTTTTACAATTCCATAATATGTCTGGTGGCTGTAGACAGAAATATATTAATCTTACCACTGTATAATGTAGTATCGTTTTGTAGGTAATTTAGTGACGATGATTTGGTCCCTGAAAAGTAACCACCTCAGTCTTATAGTTTTCGTAGAAAATTCGAAAAACCGGAATTCGGGAGATGAAAGGGGGTGGGGGGGGGGGGGAGAAACAATATTTGTTAACGTGCTTCCATATCTTAATTGAAGCACATATATGACAACTACATTCATGCAAAGTTTCATGCTTTCTTCACGATGGGACCATAAAACTGATTTTTGTTAGGACAAGGAGCCGCACTATGAACGAAACTACGAACGCGTTCTACACATTAAATGTATTTTTTTATCGCCGTTTTCCGAGATGTACCAACTTGTGTGATGTACTTAGGTGTGGCTCATACTAACCCGTTGCTGTTTGTGCCGTACCTACTGCACCGTCATACCCGTATATAAGGTCCTAATTTATTAGATGCAGATATTTTTACAGCTGATAGTACTCGGTCTCTAGAGTATATTAACCGTGGAAACATTATAGCTTTTACGATGTTTTTTTGGAGAAAACGGAAAAACAAATTTGCTACGTAAAAAACACCCTGTTTATGTGAGTATTAAATGAAATACTCATTGAACAGATTCGAGTACCTCTTTTACGTACCACTTAACTGGAACTGGCCACTTCACGTCGATAAATTAGAATTAAATACTTGATTGTCAATGTCATGGTTATTTTCCGTGGGATTGTGTCGTTTGATGACTGACAGGCAGTGTTATTGTGACATGTGATAATGCCCATGATGATTTTTTTTTAGACGAAAATTATAATTATTTTTTGTTAGAAAAATGAAATCAAAAAAGTTACATGAAAAGATTTCTTAATTTATATTTAAAGTTAATTATTTTAATGTAAAGTACCATGTGTTAAAATATCTGCAACTAGTGCAACTAATAAATTAGGACCTTATATACCTACGGGTAAATGGATGGCTCTGCCCATCACGGCATGGCGTTGGGTGGCCGTGAAAGACGTAAAACGGTTTAAGTTGAATTTAAATTTTTTCGTGGATCTCTGTAACATCTCTAACGATTTTGATGAAAATTGCCATGCAGAGGTTTTCAAAGACGATAACAGCAGTAAGCGTCGGTCTGACGAGATACTTGCCATAGAATACAAAATGTCGGACAGCTTGGCTTTGGCCTCGTACGATCTAATACGAGAGTCTAATTTTCAGTGTACTTATACGGGTTTTATGTACCTATCTATATGCAGAACCATTTTTTGGTACATGCGTTTAGTCTGTATATTACTAATCACCTTTACCAAGAAAAAAACTAGTACATTTTAAAATTAGTATTAAAACACTTCTACAAAATAACTAACCGACCTAATAGTGCAAGTGAAAAATACCTAAGTACTAAGTTGTTTGACAGCTTGATTATTTGCGAACCTTACCAACTCCAACTACAGTGCTCGGCCGCTATGAAGTTACAACAAAATTTCCGATTTCTCCAAGGTGCCTATCTTGGAGAAATCGGTTAAAGTCGCTTTTTAAAATTTTTAATTGGTGATTATAAGTTTTATTACACATAATCTATAGGTGTGGATAGGTATCCTAGGCAAAGACACAAGGCTCGACGGTACTGTAAGTGCCCTCAAAAGCCCGCTTCAGTGCGATGTATGTTTATAATTATAATTCATGTGTTTATGTGTTTTGTCAGCCTCCGTAGATAGCTTAGATGGTAGTGACCCTGCCTACGAAGCTGGAGGTTCCGGGTTCGAATCCCGACGAGGGCATTATTTGTGTATTTATTTATCACAAATATTTGTTCCTTGGTCATGGTTATACCTATATATTGTCGCTTGGTACCCACATCACACAGTGATTCCGGCCGTAGGCCATAAATCGAAAAAGGTCATGATCGTATCCCGGTCTAAAAAGTATGTAAAATGATTCACTAATAGACAATCTGTCAAATACTATAAATATGACAATAATATATTGTAATTGTCATGTCCATTTGTGCAACGAAAGTGATAACATCTCAACCCTCATTACATTGATTTAAGTAAAAGGGGTAGATGAGTGAAGCTCATAGTTTGTCAACACGGCAAGCCATACCCGCACCCACACCGTCGCAATACTACACACTACTGTAATGTCTATGTGCACAATGCGTAATAGAGGATAAAATAATACGAATTATGTGGTTGTGCAAACGAGACCCCCATATTTTGCGCAATACACATAGAGCAACAGAGATATACATAGCAATTAGATCTTAGTGCAAGCAAGACATTCTCTCGATATTCTTTCTAATTTTAATTTTTCTAAAAGCGTTAATAGACGTTCGAACATGGTCCACTCCGCACCGCGAACTTGGTCCGCTCCGTACCAATTCGATGGTGTGTTCAGCGGTCCGCCGACATTATTATTATTATTGACGGTGCCGGTCGGTTCGATGGTTTTCCCACAGGATTTGGTGCGGTCCGCACCAAGTTCGCTCGTGTGGACGGCGCCACCGCACCGTACAGCGCTTACTTGTAGGTAATTAATTAAAAGTAAACAAACAATTCGTAAATTTTCGGGGTATTATGAAATTTATAGACATAACAGTGTCTCATAAATAATAATGTGCCAAAATGTAATTATTATTATTTATTTTTTTATTTTTTTTCAAATATTAGTATGGATAATAATGTCATTTTCTGTTTATGTACTCGTATGTAATAATAATGTTGTAAGCAATGTGACATGTAAAATTATTGTATTTTATCAATAAAATTTGATTGATTGATTGATTGTAGCGACGATGGTTGCCAGAACTAACGCGATTTTAGCTTTTTTGGATAAAATCGGAGGCATATCGACGTGATCACTGTCTGGTAGCACGAAACGCACTGGACCGTTTTTGAACGGTGCGATGGTGTGGCGAGTCGAGCGCACGTACGGACCGGACCAAGTTCGCGGTGCGGAGTGGACCATATTCGAACGTCTATTAACGCTTTAACAATCCCGCTACTCCTGGTACATCGCTTACCGAGTTTTGGGATTAGATATTGCCAATTTAAGGGGCTGACCTCTGATTGCATACATTTACAACGGTCATTCGGGTCTCACTTATACTGAACCGACAACGACGCCCGTTGCATCATTGGAATTACGCCATTTACGCTAGTTCGGTAGCGTCGGAAAACAAAATCAATAACAATACGAGTAACGGGTACCTACTCATTTCATGATGAAACAGAATTAAAATGAAAGATGGTTTAATAGTGAATATAGTGTAATTATTTATATGAACGAATATTATTATTATCTCCTTTATTCAAATATTTTCTTAGGCTTAAGTTGCTATAATACGGTTATAAAAGTAAAATACAATACACCATACAAAATATAAACACATTATAAAAACGTAATCTAGGATGCCGCCGGCAACGGGGCGGGCCCAAGCTGCTAAGGTCGCAGAGAGCGAGGAACCGACGGACTATCCGCGCGTGTCCAGGATTACCGCCTTCTGCACCTGACCCTTGATTCAGCCATCTAGCGAGAGACTCTAAGACGTCGACGAGCACAGCCCCGCGCTGCGATCGATCTACCAGCACGATATTAAGCTTACAATAGTCCTGCTTGGCTACAATAGTCCTGTCCGTTATGATAGGTGTCGATCCCAATAGAGCGTGCTGGCACGACCATTTTCGAGAACTGGTGCAGTTGTGTACTACAGTATGGGCAGTATGGCACTTCGACGTCCACAAGGCCGTATTGAAGAGCAAGCTGCTGGTTTATAATACTGACTATGAGGTATTATTATTATTAATTACTCAAATGTAAGTACCATACATTGAACATACATTGAAATAATTAATAATTTTAATGTATGGTACTTGCATTTGAACAGTAACATTTCAAATGTTACTACTCAAAACTATCGCTTAAAAGTCAATATACCAGCTAATTTGAAGAATGACGGTGAAACTTGTGGTCAAATAATTTTGCCCCACTAGTGAAAAAGAAGAAAATAGTATTCTTTACGGAAAAATACATTCACACATTCATAAGTATCTAAGCATTACACAAAAACATCATGTTCATGTGCAAATAATCAAACGTAGATCACTATCCATAGAGAGTTTCGAAAAATACCTAAAAAAATGTATGTTTAATTTAATAATGTAGCTATTTTAATTTAGCTATTAAGTTTATGTATAAAATAAATATTGCAAAATAGACTTAACTTTGTTACATTCGTTTTAAATACTAGGAGCGCAGGAATTAAAAAATACATGTTCATCAGGATTTATTTGCTGACGTTATGGCGTGACGATGTACGTGTTACTCTCGTAGGTTTTAGACATTTATCTGTTTCTCTCACTCAAAAACAAGAATCATTTAAAATTTTAATTGTCTAAAAATATATTATCAAATTATAAACAGTACTTACGCATGAAAAGTGATTCCGTGAGTTTTGTTTTTATGTTTGGAGCTGTTAAAGCAGTAAAAAAGGCATGATTTTCGCTTTTAAGCCAATATCGGTTCCAGAAATTTTGGCTCCTGACAAGCTGTTGACACATGGCCTGCCATCACACGACTAATTCAAAACAGGTCCCGGGACCTATATTCGATGGCACACTTTCGTGCGCCTGGTACCATATCTACCCCTTTTACTTAAATCAATGCCTCATTAGCGGTGCAGTTCTAACGCCTTTACTTTATCACTTTGTTATCGTGTATTATTATTACTATTTGTTAATTAACACGTGGTGAAATTATGGATATTCAAGAAGAAGGTATGTACTTTATTTTGTAATATGTTTTATGTCCATATATGTGTGTTTGAATTTTATACAAATTTTCTACGGGAGGTCTATCGTTTCGTGAAAAAATTTCTTAACTACGAATTCAATTAGAGTTATACTTTGATGCCGTTCCTAATGCCGCACTACTGACATACCTCATTTTAAAGCTCAAAGTGTCCTTAATAAGGGCTGTAAGTTCATAGCCGTCTGTAGCCGTCTGTGGGAGTTATGGGGTTTTAACGAATAAGTGGCGTTGGTCAAGAAAATCACGATTTTTTTTCTAACTTGTTTATGTCTTTGTTTTAGGTACTATTTTGAGATATGCTGTTTCAAGACATACCATTTTTGATATACGGCAGTCCAAACAAGGCACTCAAAAAGAAAAATGTGATCATGTTTTGGGTACTTTGACTGGAATGTCACCTCTTTCCGAGAATAGTGAAAATATTGATATGAAGATTTTAAGTGACAAAATTACCAATTTATGCAAACGATTGTCGTGTAATTGGAAAAAGACCTATTATAGTAAACCTAAATTTTGCCCGCTTCTGTCCACAAAGTTTTAATTCACGGTGCTGATATTATAAAGCACAGTTTGTTGTCCATAGGGGAGCTTTCTGAAGAAGCAGCTGAAGCGAGTAACAAACACATTAAAGCATTTCGACTTCAGCATACACGAAAGATGAATCGCGTTTTGACAAACACAGACTTGATTAACAGGCTTCTTCTTCACTCAGATCCACTTATATCGAGTTTAAGAAAGTTACCCTAAAAAAAAATGAGTGTTTTATCAAAATCTGTATTAGAATTGTTATCTTTAGATAAGCGAGTTTAATGCTTTTCTGTTATTTGTTTTATACGATAGTATGTACATGTATTTGTTTTTTGTACTATAAATTATATGTTTTTTTATATTATTTTCTGTTTTATTTGATATTTCCTAACATCCAGCAACACTTATTTCCACTCTTTATCCGATGGTCATCGCGTATAATATTAATTAAATTCAATGTCCAAATCAACATTACTGCAAGGCATTTCTAGACGTATTTTTCAACTATTTATTCACAAAAATGTTTTAAATTTCATTTTACATATTTATTTTATGGTATTTTAATGTTTTAAATAGAAAAAAACCTGTATTTCGCAATAAAGGTATTTATGGCCGCCCTTGTATGGGAGCGGAATCACTGTGCATCACAAGCCTTAATTGAGCTTACCGTGGGACTAGGTCGATTTGTGTAAGATGTCCCAAAATATTTATTTATTTATGTGTATGTGTTTTTTATGGATTAACAGTGGGGCGCCAGTACTCCCGACGACGAGGACTCCGAGGGTTGCGAGTCTGGAGGTGTGGAGAGCACGCCACTTCGGCCTCGCCAGTATACTCAGCTGAATTAGAATCGGGTCTACCGCTCAGTACGCTTAGCACATGATTGGTATGTCAGTATGTCGCCGCGAGATAGATTTTCCATCTTTTACCAACTATATGAATAAAAGAGGGATGGATAGTCTATCTCGCGGCGACATATTGTCGCACTAATCCTGTGCTAAGCCTATATACTAGATAACTATTAGGGTGCGGCTCCACTGACGCGGAGAGGGGCTGTGGGAGCTAGGCCAATGAGACCGCATCACAGTGTTTCGAATTTTGAATTTGAAGAATGTAATTGGTACATTGTGCACAGCTCCTCCGCTCCGCGTCAGTGGAGCCGCACCCTTAACCACCTTATTCATAAACGTCTCCTAACTTAACAAGCTGCTAAGTTTTTTTGTCCCTTACGGTTTTATCAATATGTCTATAAGAGTGAAAGGGACAATCAATACTTAGTAGCTTAGACGTTTATGAATAAGGGTAACCCTTTATCCTACGAAATCTGCGCGCAAGACTACTTTATCCGTTAGGTACTTAGTGTGGAAAGTATTTTCGACGCTAAAATAGAATTGTTTTTTGCCGTTTTCCAGACTATATTCATTCTTACTGATATGTTGATAGGAGTGATATAAGTATTATGTAAGTAATCAAAACGTAATTAGTAATAAGAATAATAATCATAAAAATAAAGAGGCGATTTTCATTACTGTACCTACCCACATTGCTTGCGATTGAAATTTTCATCATCATCATCATCAGCCTATGATAGTCCACTGCTGGACGTAGGCATCTACTATTAACTATGCGTCGCATTAGGAGGTAAATGCCTATAATCGCCACGCTGGGCAAGCGGATTGGCGATCGCAGTAATGTGCCTACTATGATGACGCTGCTGTCCATCACCAATCGTTTATTAAATAATGGTAAGTGACACTTCAATCCCTTAGTCGACTCTTACGACACCCGTAGGAGGAGTTGGGGCGGTGACAAATGTACCTATTCTTACTGCCGTCACCACACGGCTGAAATTTTAGTATTCGAATAATAAGACGAGGTATTTGGTTAGGTAATAGGTAGGTACCTACTTATTCGAATATTTTTCATAACCCAAAAATAAATTGTAAATATTAGATGTCATATACCAAAGAAAAACGACCAAGATCACCTATGTCCGAGGTGGGGATCGAACCCACGTACTCAGCTTTCGCGGCTGCTGCCTGTTCCCCTCGGCCACTCGGTCTTAGCAACCACCGGTCAAATTTCTCGGGTATATGCAATCCCTTACAAGGCTAGACGCCTTTGACCAATTCTCTAAGGGCAAGCACTACATGCCTGCACCTCCTATTAGAATACTTTACAGTTTTCTAGAATAGCTAGAGAGAGCTGGTGCTGCCATCTATTGAACATATTGCGAAAGCACAACATAGGAGGTGCAGGCATGTAGTGCTTGCCCTTAGAGAATTGGTCAAAGGCGCCTAGCCTTGTAAGGGATTGCATATACCCGAGAAATTTGACCGGTGGTTGCTAAGACCGAGTGGCCGAGGGGTACAGGCATCAGCCGCGAAAGCTGAGTACGTGGGTTCGATCCCCACCTCGGACATAGGTGATCTTGGTCGTTTTTCTTTGGTATATGACATCTAATATTTACAATTTATATAGTATTAAGTAGTGTGACTACTCGAGAAAAATTAAAAGTACAAATCAAAATATTTAGTTAATAATAATAAATAATTTGATTTGTGCTTTCGCAATATGTTCAATAGATGGCAGCACCAGCTCTCTCTAGCTATTCTAGAAAACTGTAAAGTATTCTAATAGGAGGTGCAGGCATGTAGTGCTTGCCCTTAGAGAATTGGTCAAAGGCGCCTAGCCTTGTAAGGGATTGCATATACCCGAGAAATTTGACCGGTGGTTGCTAAGACCGAGTGGCCGAGGGGTACAGGCATCAGCCGCGAAAGCTGAGTACGTGGGTTCGATCCCCACCTCGGACATAGGTGATCTTGGTCGTTTTTCTTTGGTATATGACATCTAATATTTACAATTTATATAGTATTAAGTAGTGTGACTACTCGAGAAAAATTAAAAGTACAAATCAAAATATTTAGTTAATAAATAATTTGATTTGTGCTTTCGCAATATGTTCAACCCACAGATAAAATATAGGGAAGATTCCGTGTATTAAGACATACATGAACAAACTATTGTCATCCTTCACCCCATCTCAAGACGTATTCCATAAGGAAAAAGAGACAAATAAAGTAGCTCTACTTGGTCGTGAACTCCATCAACGACTCCATTTTCTTGAACAATGCTACCAACCTGACTAGATAAAATGTCATTACTATTAGTGATGTCCACAGTCTTCAATCGTATATATACTTTTATCGTCAATAATAATATTTTAACCAAATTAGGTAGCGAATACAGTAGGAATAAACCTTATTTCCTACTCAATCGTGATTTCAAAATCTACATTTTAGGATAAAAATAAAATCACACGGTTAACGAAATATTTTCTTTAATTAAAATGTCATAATGAGGGTTTCCTAAAACGTATGCCACTAGTTGGCGCCACTTAGCCGTAAGGTCCCGCTAAGAAACACAATTATCTAGCCCCAAAGAAAGACTAATTAAATGTTTTTTTTTTTTTTTTAAATAAAGTTTAAATTTTTTTATGTATTTTTTTAACTCATACAAAATATTTAAACCAGAAACTATAAACATAGAATTTAGACAAGTTTCTGGACCTGCTCCTGCCCTGGTGATTTCAGAAAACTCTCATTATAACATGTTTTATGGACTTATCATTCCTTAAAGCATACCTAACAATTTTGGTATGATGGCTTCTTTATAATTAAATTAATCAGTCTACACAAGTACCTATCACATGAGGGTCATTATTAAACTAAATTTAATTTACTTGCTGGTTGACATGACATTGGATGATTACCAAATATGGTGGGTAGTACGTCAGAATGTAATCACTTATTCGCGTACCCTTGCCTGAAACAACAGCTTAAAATTGTGCGGAGCATATTTTTGAATACTCTTTAGGGTACCAGTCGTCTGCCTTTTTGATATTTTTGACCCATAATAGCCTTTGTTCAGTGTCCAGTGGAAACCTGTTGGACATTAAAAACATCGATTCATTTTTGAGTTGACTATCAATACATTTATCGATATCACGATCGGTCTCTTAAGTACCACACTATGCGATACAAATGTTTGAATCCCACTATTTATAATTACATTACGAATGTAAATACAAATGGTTTAATCACAAAACTACACATATGTATCCGACAACAAATATTGAATAAGATTTTCAGTTACTTTTACCTTAATAAGGTTCGAAATCTTAAAATTCAAGTCAAAACTAAATTGCCGGTGAAACGTAATGTCTTTGTTTTGTTCATTCAGGTAACCCTGGCGGTTTTTACACCCTGGAACCACACAAGTCATCACTTTTATCACATTCCGTGCACTTATCGAACAGAAATATACATGAAAAGCTTTATTTTAATCACTTTTAGTATTTGCGGTTTAGGTGCACTAGTATACACAAACAAAGATCGTTGACAGGCATTGCCGGCGTCACCCACAGATAAAATAGACTCGGTCTATCAACTTTATATGTCTATGGTTCAACCCAAAAATAATTTAATTTAGATACTTAACAACTGGGTCTTGCTTCGCATTCATCATCAATGCTATTAGGTAAGGTACACCCGGCTAAGATCGATCTAATGTAAGATCGGATGACCGCAATAACTACTAAAATAGTAGTATTTTTTCCTCACTGGCTATATTATGCATGACGCCATTTCACCCCGCCCCTCTCGGTAGTATGCAGCAACCGCTCAGCCGTATCAGTCGTGAGCTACGAAAGTTTTAAAAAAAGTGATTTTTTTCAAGAATTTTTGGCGATCCGATCTTTAACAGGAAGCTATGCACCTTTTTCTCCTTACTTTAGAGTTGAAATTAGATACTAGTCCGATCTTAAGCCAAGAAGTTTTTTCGGTCGGGTGCCTTGAAAAAAAAATAGTACAAGTTTGAGTGTCTATTACTCCTAAGCTATTCGGCTGAGCGGCATCAAGTAAATTTATATTGAAAGCTTGATTTCTTTTTTATCACGTACATCTACATCACACATCTGCAGGTAAAAGTTAATGAGAATAAATTTATGATTTTTTTGTGACATTCTTTCAACTCACCGAAAAATAGTCCGGTCTTACCCGGGTGTACCTTACATAAAACTATTACGAGGATTTTTTACGAAGTTTTGGGAACAATAAGGTTTCCCAAAATGAACCAAGCGGACCGTTAGGAAATATCATCTGAATAATCTGTAGCATCTTTGTTAAATATATCATGATATAACGTTATCATATATATAGATATCACGTTTTTAGGGTTCCGTAGCCGAAATGGCAAAAAACGGAACCCTTATAGTTTCGCCATGTCCGTCTGTCCGCAGCAAAAATCACAATGCTAGTACATGGCTAGTACCTTTTTTGGACGTTAGAAAGGGCGTGCTCTTGCCCCGAATGACCATGTATGGCGCTTTTGATAATTTTCATTCATTTACAAGAATTTGCATTCAGAAAATAGGATTTGATGATAGGAAACTACAGATGATAGGATCTTGGAGAAATCAGTTGAAGTTGGTTATTTTTAAATTAATTTGGTGAGCTGTAATATTACTTGTAGTTATCAAAAAAAGACATGTCAAACATTTTTAGATATAGTAAGGGTCACGGTCCATACAAAGTTGAGAAAAATTGTGCGCTGCGAGTTACAGTTTTGTAATTTTAACCAAAGCTAGAGGGTCTCAAAATAGTTGTTTTTAGATGTGGAGGGAAAACCAATTCCTCCCCTGAGCGCGGGGGGAGGGGGGTGAATGTGCATGTGGAAGGGTTGCGTTTAATATTTTTTTACTAATTAATAAGGCCTACCATGCATTGTTTGGTATAATTTTCGTGTAAAACGGACCTGGAAAATCCATTTTTTATCATAAACATGAGCAATTTCATATGAAAATGTAGATTTTTTGGAGTAAAAGTACAAAAGTTACCGTTTTTATTTTAATTTAAGCGTCATATAAGTATTAAAAAACAAACTTATCCAATTTAAAAAAATTGTGTAAGATAGCATATTTATTGCAGTTTTTAAAAATATACACTTTTTGTAGTCTTTAATACAAAAATTCACTGAAAAAAAAAAATTACCTGACGCGTACCTCCAACAAAAACCTCCGCGTAATCTCAAAAAAGAGATTTTTGTGCCGGCAACTGCTCATAGATTATACATATTTTTGTACTTGCATATTATTGTTCATAATGTTATTGTATTATGTTATTATATTATTGTTTGGAATGGGTAATCATTTTTACAAGTGTCATTAGGTAATGATCTCATTACCAAAGACGATAAAGGTAATTTTCACTAACTGGGACTAAATAACTAACCCAGTTCACCCACGTTAAAAGTTTATATCATATGGAATTTGACAATCAATTGTTAAACGTTTACTTCATAAATTATCATTATTACCATATCAGCCGAAAGATTGCCACAATGACCGGTCCTGCGCCACTCGCATCCAGCGGACTCCTGAGACCTTCACTGTCCACCTTGTGGGGGGCCTACCCACGCTGTGCCTTCCACCTGCGAGGCCGCCGCATTGGCCATCGGTTCTAAGTGCAATGTGCCCCCCCCCACTGCCACTTTAGTTTAGTTTACTGATTCGGAGAGCTATGATGCTATACTTTGGTTCTGCTGCGGATCGTCTCATTTCTAATACGACCTCGCAGAGAGACTCCCGCCATAGCCCTCTCCATTGCCCTGTGGGTGACTTTAAGCTTTCTTATGAGGCCCATTCTAAGCGACAACGTTTCAGTACCGTATGTCATCACTCTTTTAAATCTTTGATCACTTGATCAGTGTGTGTTGCCACACTGATCAAATACTTTTGTCTTCAAGAACTGTGGAATATTGAACGAAAAGATAGGTCGTAGCTTCCCAAACGCTGCCCAACCTAGTCGGATTCGATGATTGACCTCTTACTCAAAGTTGGACCTACCTACTGGGTAGCTTGTCCTAGGTATATTATAGTCGTCTACACCTTCGAGTTTAGTCTCCGATTGTAACGGGAGTTTTCGTCTTATCCATGTTCATCCTAAGACGAACTCGCTCGAAGGCGCTACTGAGGTCAGCGAGCATCGTACTGAAATCTTCCAAGGTCTCAGCCAAGACCACCGTATCATCAGCGAATCGAAGGTGAGTGACGGTCTCGCTGTTCATGTTGATACTCACTTTTTCCAGTCCAGTCTTAAATACATCTTCCAGTGCAGCGGTAAACAAATTAGGGGATATGACACGTCCTTGCCTGACTCCCCGCTGCAGTATAATATGCTTCAAGCTCTGGTCTTAGAGTTGGATTGACATAGTGGCGCTTTCGTACTAACACCTCAACATTTCGACATAGCCATAGTCTACTTGGTACCGTTAAAGAGACTGTAGTACTGCCCAGAGTTTCGATCAAATCGAAGGCCTTGGGGGTTACCATGACGTACTAATGCGATTCAGTTTAGGTTCTGGGAAAGGGGCAGTGATACACGACTCGTATTGCCTTGTCCCTTTCTCTCGACCTAAATTAAACCGCATTAGTACGTCATGGAAACCCCCCTAATCGTAATCCACGAACGCTAAACGCTAAACAGAGGGGCAGGTTATACCTGTTCCTCGGTCTTCTATATAACATTAATGAAACGCCAATTCGGAAACCGGCTTGTTCGGGAGGCTGGAAGTCATCAAGCCTGCGTGCAAGACGATTCGTAATGACTCATGAAAACATCTTATAAATATGGCTCGGAAGTGAGATGGATCGGTAATTCTTCAATAAAGCGTTGTCACCTTTTTCAAGAACAGTACCACCACTCTTCTGTTCCATGCCTAAGGCGTTCTCCCTTCCAGAGTTGAACAACTTTTGAAGGGCCATAAGGATTGGTTTACCACCTGGCTTCAGATGCTCAGCTATAATTCCGACTTCCCCAGACGCCCTGTTATTTTTGAGCTGTTCAAGAGCCATTCTAATATCACATAGGCTGATGTCTCGGATATCCTCTGTATAGTGCCGGGTCAGTCACTTACTTCATAAGAAATTTATCAATTATCAAATTCCGTGTGAAATAAACGTTTAAACCCGGGTAACTTGGTTAACCCAGGTTGTTGCAATTTGTCCTAACAGACATTATGGAGTATTTTGTTTACGCAAAATCGCTAAATTCCCGCAGTAGAAACATACTGTCAACAATAAATCAAAGCAACGTCCCTTTTTTATTCGAGGTACGCGACAGGTGCAATTTTTTTACAACTTATTTTTGCATGGAAAGTTCCAAAATTATTTTTAAGAACTACAATAAATATGCTATCTTGTAGTATTTTTTTTATTTTCATATATCTATTTGGTAATACTTATATAACGCAACAATCAAAATAAAAACGGTGATTAATTTACCTTTATACCAATAATTATTTTTTTATATATGAAAATCCTCATGTTTATTATCAAAAATGAATTCCCCATGTCTGTTTTATATGAAAATGATACCAAACAATGAATAGTAGGCTTAAATATTAGACGAAATTTTTTTAAACATAACCCTTCCGTTTGCACATTCACCCCCCTCCCCCCTCGTTCAGGGGAGGAATGGGTTTTCCCTCCACATCTAAAAATATTTATTTTTATACCCTCTAGCTCTGGTAAAAATTACAAAACTGTAACTCAGTAACTCTCAGCGCACAATTTTTTCCATTTGGACCTCTACTAATATCTGGGTCGCGTTTTACGTATTTGCCTTTCTAACGAACGCACATATTGGCTAGAAAGAGAGACAAACAGCAAAATTGTAACTTTATAAAACGCGACCCTGACTCCCGTACTAAAAAGTAAGAAGTGAGTGAGTGATGAAATGAAAAGTATGAAATCCCAAGTCTGTTAAATGCATTAGAGACTTCATAGTTCCGCAAGTAACACAGTGTATCAACAGTTGTTTAGAAAACGGCTCGTTTCCAGACATATTAAAAGTAGCCAAAGTAACGCCAATTTTTAAGTCTGGCAACAAAAGTGACCCTGGTAATTACCGACCTGTATCCGTACTCCCTGTCATGTCCAAAATTTTTGAAAAAATATTGTACCACCGCCTTAATAATTACTTAACTCAAATTAACTTTCTTTTTGACAGGCAGTACGGATTCCGATCACAATCAAGTACGTTGTCAGCCACAATTGACTTGGTAACCAAAATAAAGTTAAATATAGACGCCAAAAATATTTGCCTTGGGATCTTTATTGATCTCAAGAAAGCATTTGATACTGTCTGTCACTCAATACTTCTTGATAAATTAAAACACATAGGCGTTACGAAAAATGCTCATAAAATATTCGAGTCCTATTTGAGTAATCGTGTCCAGATAGTGAAAATTAATGATATCTTCAGTACCCCACAATCGGTCACCTGTGGCGTTCCCCAGGGATCAATTATCGGCCCACTTCTATTTCTGACTTACATCAACGACATAAGCAAATTAAATTTACACGGTGAGTTAAGTTTGTTCGCCGATGACACTAGCATATTCTATTTCGGTAGTACCAGTGATGAAATACAAAAATTGGCTCAGGAGGATCTTAATACACTGCATAACTGGTTCCAACGCAATTTACTCACAATTAATGTCAGCAAAACTAGTTATATAATATTTAAG
>JALPQI010019145.1:0-21761 GCA_025490895.1 Thaumatotibia leucotreta
GGATGTTAGCTAAAACACAGCACCATAATTACGGTTATACCTTAAGTACTTTAGGAATTAGAAGTGCTCAAACATGCACTGGATGAATGGAAGGCGGCCACTTCACTAGTCAGTACACTGCTGACATTCATTTGTTTATGGATTTTGCATCGGTAACGCTAAATGCAGCTGTTTTGATGTATGTTTGAGCACTTGTAGTTCCTAAAGTGCTTAAGGTATAACTGTAATTAATTATGGTGTTATTTTTTAGCAAACATACTGTACTAATAAATAAAAATACCAAAAACCTATCTTAACGACCTAGTTTTCATGCAAAATTAAATTAATTGAAAAATTGAGGTGAATTTTTTACTATTTTTAATATAAATTTTTTTTTTTGCCTTGTTGTTCAAATAGTTAAAGGAGGGAAAATCATTTATTAACAACAATATAGTAACAAAGGATAAATTAATTGTTATCACGCAAGCACTGATGGAGATATTAGGTACTCTAGTCAGGTAGAGGAAAGATTGGGTAGGGCTGCGCCATCTTTTAGGCCAAAGAAGTTTTTGAAGGAGTAAAATTTGTGGCGCGTACCCCGAATACACATGCTTGTAGCACGGAGTATGGAAATTATAATTTTCGATCTAAGCCAGCCCATTGTTCAAATAGTTGAGTCAAATGATTAGCTTAATTAGTTTGCTTATCTAATGAGCTCTCTAACGAGTTTTTTTGCAAGGATAGGACCGATAGCAAACGTATAATTCCAGAAATATCACGTGCGCCCGTATTCGTCTGTTTGAAATTTTGAAATGGCCGCCATTTAATTATAGTTGGCACAAAAAAAAATTGTAACTGAAACAGCTTTATGGTTTACATCCATACTATCATCGCAGCGTTCATCAGAACTGACATTAAATTTCTCTTGCACATTTCACACCGAAAATTGAATTTCGAGTGCAGTCCCTTTCATTTTTCAGATTTAATTTTCATATAAGAAAAAATAGATCCAAATTATGGGCCATGATCATTGATCTTAGCTAATTGATCCAGAAAATGTCGTACATTAATTATCCGTCGCCCTGTAATTGGACTATTTACATGACTAGTACCTTTCTCTATAATAAATTCATGCTCTTCCTCTGGCAACTCCTGGTTCCTATAATAAAAAAGTTAGATAAGTTATATTATTAGTCAGCCTTCTCCGTAGCCTACTTAGTAGTGAATGTGCTTACTATGCTGGAGGATCCGGGTTCAAATCCCTGCGAGGGCATTAAATATTTGAGTATTTATTATCAGTATTATCACAACTCGAAAAAGGGTTGATTATCTCTAATCCAAGCCGAATCCAGGAAATTTCATATTACATTAAAGACTCTAAATATGGCTAGGAATACAGCATTAAAATATGTCGCAACACGCAATGCTCGCGAGCAGCCTGTACTCGTATGTACTGATACTACTGATCTATTATACAGGGCGTCCCACGGCGATGCCACATGGAGGGAAAGTACCTTAAATATCATAGATAGCATATTTTACTGGAAGAATATTCCTTTTATGTTTAAAACTGAATAAAACAGCATTCATTTTTTTTTTAAACAATTGTATGGAAAAAAAATATCGCGACGTCGGAGATCTTACTGAAAGAAGACATTACAGTGAAACCCCGTTAATACGATTTCGTAGGGACCAGACAAAAAACGCGTCTTAAGCGGGAAAGCGTATTATGCGGGAAGAATAAATTGCATTTTTTTGTTTAATTTTTACTTTTGCAGTGAAATATTACATTATGAGATATTTTTCTTATACATATTATATATTTAACAGATTTGGATGCACAGATAAAGAAAACAAATAAATGAAACAAATTGTACTAAGGTTGCACATGCCGGTGTATGCAATGCGATGGGATCATGAACTTTACCGGTCGCTTGGTCAATGCAACAAAGTTACCTATAAAAGAGGAGCAATCGGTAGAATTATTTTTCTCAGTCTAATTTTCAATTGGTATAGTAAAATCATAACATTCCTGCTTATATGTATGAGTAAATAATGCCATACGTCAATGTAACTTGGGTTATAGATAGCGTATTAAACGGGATGATGAATCGTATTAACCGGACAAAAATGTAGGAAAATAGGATGCAAAATGCAGGGACCGGCATAAAATGGCGTATTACGCGGGAAATCGTATAAAACGTGATCGTATTAAGCGGGTTCTACTGTATTTCGATTTACAAAAAGAAGTTGAATTGCATTTTGAATTATTTCATGGTTAACCCGGGAATCGAACCCGCTACATTCGAATCGGGAATCGAACCCGCTAATGTATGATATCACATAGCTAAAATTCATTGGCCGTGTGGTGACGGCAGTAAAAATACATTTGTCACCACCCCAACTCCTCCTGCGGGTGTCGTAAGAGTCGACTAAGGGATTGAAGTGTCACTGACCATTATTTGATAAAAGATTGATGATGGCAGCAGCGTCATCATAGTGGACACATTACTGCGATCGCCAATCCGCTTGCCCAGCGTGGCGATTATAGGCATGTGCCTCCTAATGCGTCCACACGCGTAATTAAAAAGAGAGGCCTAAGTCCAGCAGTAGACTGTCATTGGCTGATGATGATGATATGATGATTAACTCCTGAACTATTATAGATAGTCTTCTAGAAAGGTTCAAAATGGCGTTAAAATCCTAAAACCAAAAAAAATCACATACCAACTTTTGTAGCTGTGCCTACGTTATGTACATACGTATGCTTACAAATATTGCAACGATTAATTGAACCAGATTTTGGTGGGCCGATTGTGGTGAGAGGAGAAGTATGCTTACTTAACTTCGACAACAATACAATAGATGAACCTGACCTGATGAAGAATTGATAAGGCCAATTGAGCTGAAGTTTAGTATGCCTTTGGTGACAAAACTACTATAAGGTGTAATAGTGCGGGTTTGATGAGGAGTTGGAGGACGATCATAATATACTGTATGAGTATTACACCTTATTGTAGTTTTGTTCGGTTCATTCTTAGAAATCGATGACTAGCAGAAAGCTGTATCCTTACACATTGTCTGAGGCGGTTTCATTTGCCAGAGGAATTCCGTTGTTTAGGTTTGCCTCATTTAATCGGGGAAGACTCGTTGACTGTGTTTCATTAGTAGGATCGTCCATTAATTCTATAAAACATTTAAAAAAATTAATAGGACGTTTTAAAGTCACCATAGCCAAAATGACAAGAACGGAAACCTTAGGTATAGATTCGTCATGGCCGTCTGTCACAGACGATTTACTCTCAAACTGTAAGTACTACTAGAATAGGAGATCTGGCTACAGGAGTCATAACATAATAATTCCGCCAAAAACCAAGTACATTTTTTTTAGTTCATCTTCCGTGTTTTTTTAACATACTATAAGAGTATAGAAAAATCTAAGTTGATTTTTTGTTGATCCTGAACAGAAACAGGACCGATTGGCATCAAAAAAAGTTTTTTAAAAAGGACAATTTTTTCGCAACCTGTATGATTTTTCCAAAATCAGTAAACGCCAATTTTCATTAATTTAAGATCGAGGAAGGTCTTATAAGACCATTTTCGCATAGCTACGTACTCTGGATCTGGTAGTTGCCCTCACTGACCCAAAAATAATTTCTACCCTGTCTACACCGTGTTTTTATTGATTTCCGTTAAATTAAAGGGAAGCTTATTTAGGTCAAAAATGATCTATTTCTCTAAGAAACTAGTGTCTTAACACTTACTGTCTTATTTTGACATGTGCCGTCACAGCAGCCGTCAGTCGCCCGACATCTTATTTTTAAGGTTCTCTCACACTTACCATTACCATTACAATTATTATTGTATGAAAAAAAAACATTTTTTTTCGAAATTAACAAAAGCCGATATACCAGGCAACTTCTATTAATGTTCCAAGTAACCTGTCCAATTTAACGAAAATCAATAAAAACACGGTGTATATATTACCTATATAAAAAAATTATACTTATACTTGCAAATGGAAATATTAGGGGTTTATATACCTACCATTTGCGGGTTGTAACGCACATAGCTTATTTTCTTTCTTGGTATAAACGACGTCAGTGTTCGTTTATTTCTTTTGTTCCCCACTTGAACAAAGCTGAAAACTTAGGAAAAAAACTGTTAAAAAATCATAAGAAATTAGCAGTGATCGGATTAGGTAGTGCCATTTCGCGGGACTTCGGTACGTTATCTTAGTTTGGACATAACTTCTAAGCCCGACATTAAATAAAAGACATTTATGAAAAGTAAAATTTTTGTTCGATAATTTACAGTTTTATAGTTATTTTGTTTACTTTCAGTTTGATATCGAACATGGTTTTAAGGGTATTTTTCCACAATAGCTAATTTTGTCATATGTGTGCCTTTATTAATGTTTTTCTAGTTGTTAATTTCACATTCGCAGTTAAATAATTGGTTTAATCAATCATTTTTACTTTTTTATCGGACTTTGAGACGCTCTTATTGGGACTCTTTTGGCCGATCTCACTGGACTTTGATTTCGTTCTAACTGGACTAAAGTTCTGCTCTCTAAAGTAGAGCAGTCATAGAATTTTCTGTAATAATTGTTTTGCTTCTACTACTGTTAGTAGCAGCTATAAAAACATCAAATAAGAGATGTATTCACAATTACAGAAACCTTTTATTTTTTCATGTTTCTTCAATTTATGACATAACAAGAAAATGTTCTGTAATAGTTATTTATTATACAAGGGGGCAAAGTTGTTGTTTAACTGTCGTGCCAATATCGAGACCTGAGCTAGCGAAAGATTCTAAAATTGAACCACAAGCGTAGCGAGTGGTTTAAAAACTGGAATCTTGAGCATTGCGAAGGTCTCAAGGCACGAGAGTTGAACAAACTTTGCCGCCAAGTGTAATACAACTTTTTTCCCCTCACTATCGCGAGGAAATATGATTACAAATCTCATCCAAATATAAATTAACTTTAATTAAAGAAACCATTTAAAACTCAATGTCGAAACGTATCGTAGAATAGAGTTACTTCTGGAACTTAAATATAGCCAATGGCTTACAAAGTTACCCATGAGAAACGACCAATTTAACAAGTGAGCTCCGATTGCGCATGTTTACTACGGTCATACAGATCCACTTATACTAGGCATAGGGGGCTATAGGAATTAGCGCAATGTCAAATTACTTTATTCACAAGTTGGTAAAAAGCGTTTTTACCCGCTCGTATTAAAGGATAAAAGAGCGCTTTACGAGCTAGTGAGGGGAAAAAAAATATAAGTCCTAGGATCCCGAGGCTTATCCATGTTAAGTATAATGTTTAAGGTCATTCACCCGAAATGGCACTACCTAATCCGATCACTGGAAATTAGATTTCACTCAAGAAAGACCAACCGACCGAACGAAATAATAGTAAAGGGTCATTCCAGGTGAAATCAACAAATCGAGTGTGCTGCATGGTTTCTGATTTGAATGAAAAAAATTGAGGATGGCATCATTATGGATCATGGTGGCAGACGTGCTGAACCATTGGACACATGAAGATTAATGATGAGCAGCAGCAGCACAGCATCGTCACAGTGGACAAATTACTGCGATCGCCAACCCTTTTGCCAGCGTGGTGATTATGGGCATTTACCTCCTAATGTCCAATCATCATCATCATCATCAGCCAATTGACGTCCACTGCTGGACATAGGCCTCCCCCAGAGAGTTCCACAAAGATCGGTCGTGAGCTGTCCGCATCCATTGGACACCCGCAACCTTTACCAGGTCGTCGCTCCATCTTGTGGGGGGCCTTCCCACGCTGCGCCGTCCAGTGCGTGGTCGCCACTCGAGAACACGCCGACCCCACCGGTCATCGGTCCTCCGGGCAATATGGCCAGCCCACTGCCACTTCAACCTGGCGATTCTTCGGGCTACGTCAGTCACTTTCGTTCTTCTGCGGATCTCGTCATTCCTGATGCGATCTCGCAGAGAAACCCCGAGCATTGCCCTCTCCATCGCTCGTTGAGTGACTCTGAGCCTCCTAATGAGTCCCATAGTGAACGACCACGTTTCAGATCCGTAAGTAATCACTGGCAACACACACTGGTCGAAGACTTTCGACTTGAGACACTGCGGTATATTGGACGAGAAGATATTGCGTAGTCTCCCGAACGCCGCCCAACCCAGTCTGATTCGACGATTGATCTCCTTCTCGAAGTTGGACTTACCCAGCTGAACTGTTTGTCCCAGGTATACATATTCGTCAACAACTTCGAGTGTAGAGTTTCTAACTTTCACTGGAGTTGGTATCACATGGACGTTCGACATGATCTTCGTTTTGTCCATGTTCATCTTAAGACCAACATCTTCAGAGACTCTACTGAGATCATCGAGCATAGTACTTAAGTCCTCCATGGTCTCAGCCATGACCACTATATCGTCGGCAAACCGAAGATGAGTGATGTACTCGCCATTGATGTTAATGCCAAATCCCCTCCAGTCCAGAACCTTGAAAACATCTTCCAGTGCAGCGGTGAACAATTTAGGAGAGATAACATCTCCTTGTCTTACTCCTCGCTGCAATGGAATCGGTTTCGAGCTCCGGTCCTGGAGGCGAACTGACATATTGGCGTTTTCGTACAGGCACTTCAACACTTCGATGTACCGGTAGTCTACTTGGCACCGCTGGAGAGACTGTAGTACAGCCCACGTCTCGAT
This sequence comes from Thaumatotibia leucotreta, assembly GCA_025490895.1. NCBI lineage: Eukaryota > Metazoa > Arthropoda > Insecta > Lepidoptera > Tortricidae > Thaumatotibia > Thaumatotibia leucotreta. Next base: position 6,697 of record JALPQI010019145.1, read on the forward strand.
CGAATCAAAGGCCTTTTCGTAGTCCACAAACGCTAAGCAGAGGGGCAAGTTATACTCTTCGGTCTTCTGTATAACTTGACGGAGCGTGTGTATGTGGTCTACGGTGCTGAAGCCTTTTCTGAATCCGGCTTGTTCAGGAGGCTGGAAGTCGTCGAGCCTGCGTGTGAGACGGTTTGTGATGACTCTCGAAAACAACTTATAGACTAATGTCCAATACGCATAGTTAATAGGATCACCTTGTATATTATTCTATCCATTTATCGGCCTGATTAATATGTACACTATACAAAGTTGCAAATTTCTAATTCTAAGGGTCACTCAGTTATGCTGCGGACAGACAGACAGACCGACGGACGTAGCGAAAGTATAAGGGTTCCTAGTTTACTACGGAACCCTAAAATCTCGTGTCGATTTAAAACATTCCTTTCAGTCGTGTTTTCTTTTATCGCCAACCTTTACTTTTTTCACACTTGTATCGTAATGTCATCATTAGGGTTAGGAATTTGGTGGCATTTATGGAACAGAGCGTGGTGGAGTCGATGTTACAAATATTTTTTACTTGAATAAATGATTAACTTATAAAATAATAACGAAATACCTAGTGCTTAGTTCAAGCTGGATTTACCAATGAATTTAAATAGATAACATGAATTTTGTTTTTGAGAATCTAGAAAAATGATCATTTTCAATAAAAATGTTGATAAATGAGAAAATATATTTATTTGATTTTCAAGGTTCTAGTTTTCTCGAAGCCCATAAATATTATATAATAATCATATTTAAGCTATATTATACAAAAAATATTGAACTTAATTTCATAGAAAGTCAAATATTAATACAATAAAATTGTTTAGAACTTAAAATGGGCGAAACCCTGTTAAAAAGAATTATGTATTATTTTAGATTAATTAATTACTCAATCAATCATAAACAATTTGAGCAACGACTCCACTGTCATCTGTTCACCTAATGCCACCAAAATTCCTAACCCTAGTCATCATCATCATCATCCTATCAGCCGAAAGACTTCCACTGCTGAACATAGGCCTCTCCCAAAGATTGCCACAATGACCGATCCTGCGTTACCCGCATCCAGCGGACCCTGGGGCAAGATTTTTTTTTGTGTTAAGCGGTTAATTCCGAAAACGTAAAGTTACAAAAAAAACTCTCTTTTGTAACCCGAATTTTTCTTTTTTGGTGTGACTGATATGTAGGTATACCTGTACCAAATTGCAAATTTGTTATACTAACGGCCTATGAGCTATGCTGCGGACAGACAGACGGACAGACTGAAAGACGGACGGACGGAACCCTAAAAAGGTTGGAATTAATTTTGGGTCTATATCGGGTGGCATAATTTTTTTATTTCAAAAAAATTGTTGCATACAATTTTTTTGAAAAACATTGTTGCACATATTTTAGTTTTGCTGAAATTGTTAATCCTAACTTGGTTGTTCCTAAATATCGTTTGTCCTAATGATTTTCGTGTCTAATGTGTATGTATCGAATAATAATTGTGCATAATTGTGATGATCCTACTATTTAATGTACTAAAACTAACTACCTTTAAAAAAATATTTTCCTTAAACTTAACCCCCCCTTAAACCACCCAACCCTGTTGTCCAAAGAATTTTAGTCATCAGTACGGATACGGACCTAGGAACCGGTCGACGAAGCCCCGCTGCGCGGGACTTCTATTCCTGATCTAAGGGATAAAAGGTACCTAACGAACCTATCCAGGTTAGAGTAGGGGAGGTACAGATTCATTATTTTCTAATACAGGGGGCTTCGCCCCCGAGCCCCCTTGTGGGGCGCTTCGCTCTCCCGTTGCCCCTTTTTCGGGTTTACAAGAATGAGGATGGGTAAACAATTGATTAGCTTCGCTCTCCCGTCGCCCCTTTTTCGGGTTTACAAGAATGAGGATGGGTAAACAATTGATTAAAAATACTTAAGTATTTTATAGACTACGCCTTTCACTCCGCCCTATCCTAGAAACCTAACCATTCCAAGTCGGTTTTACCCTGGCTTATTACTTGAACATTATTTTAAACCATTCACCATATTGTTAATATGCTTTTCTAAATGAAATTTCAGATATAACAATTGTAGGCGCAAAGAAAATTGACAGTTGAGCAGTAGGAAAAACAATATTAATCACAATGAACATTTTGATTATTAAGCTTTAGGTAATTCGACGTTCGAGTAATCAATATTAGGATAAATATAGTGTAGGTGTTTTAAATGTGTATGCGCAAAATAAAGTAGGCTATACGAGTATGACATTTAACACTATGCCATACATTCTCGGCCAAAAAAATTTAGGACAATCGACATTATACAACACGACAGGCACCCCTTAATTTTATCTTAAATATATACCTACTCTTCAGACAAAGTTTCGGTTCAAAGACATTTTTTTTTTGTACACTTGTATAACGATGAACACTGTCACCTGCGTCGAAAGTGTTAAAAGGGATAAATATTTAAAAAAAACTGAAATCGATTTGTCTTATTTTTTAATCAGCAGTTGGAATACGACGTATCAAGTCCCTATCTTTCAAATCACACTATTTCCATACAAACTTTCAACTACCTTTTACCACCTTTTCCCACTTTAGGGTTTAAATTTTATAAAATGGTTTCTTATTTTGTATACAAATAATTATATAAGTAACCTTCTGTAAAAATGCCATCTTTCTAGCCCTAGTAATTTACACTAAATTTATAATCTACCTTAGTCTCTTTAAACAAAATCTACACCCCTACTTAACCCTCTCAATCATGGAATTTCCCTATTCTCTGGTATAATTATTGCTTTTTTCGTATTTTACTTAGTAAATCTCCTACAATGTTTTAGGTATCCAATAGTAAATTTGCATTCCCTTGTTATAAAATACTTTTATAGGGATTATTATAGCTTTAAGTTAAACTTCAACCCAATAAAAATTCTAATCCCCTTTTAACCTTTAAGAAATGATTAAATTACATTTCTTGTACCCTTGTAAAATACCTTATTAATACTAAAATGTCAAGTTTCTAAATTAAAATAAATTTGGATCCCACCTTTGCACTCTTATCTTACCAGCAAAAAACAGCTTATACACGAAGTTTGACATTGTCATTCAAATGAACAATAAGTTGAGTCTCTAATTGTTTACATTTATTTTTACCAATTTATAAAATACGCAATAGAATGTCGAATTTACAAGAATATGTTTGTAATTTACCATTTTTGAAGTTACCTAGGTCACATAAACGTGTACGAGTATTTGCTCGTGCTATGAGCAAAACATAGTACCTACCGAAAAAAGCAACATTATTATTAGGTACTTTGTTTGTGCAATATGCAACACGGAAGTTACCTCTTACCTACATGTATCCTAGGTACCTAATGTAGGCACGAGGTTAAATAAAATCATCAAAATGTATGCAAGGTACCTACATCATTTTTGCGTAAAGGTGCGTTCGAACTAAAAGAGCATTCGCTGTTCTAACCTCCCACTCTACGAAATTCGATCAGTACACAAAACGTGATTGGTCGTAGAACAGGCGCTAGAATAGGGAATGATCTTTTGGTTTAAATGCACCATTACTATTAAGAACAGGAATTCCCTCGGTTTACCAAGGAGCAGTTCATGACAGCCTTCGTTACCCTTCTGCCACTGACGACGACGACTGCGACTGGTCTGGTGACGTGATATGATTAAATCTTGTTATCCACATTGTAATCCACACTCCTTTTTTTTACTTTAGAACAACCTGTATAGTAGCAGCTCCTGAGGTAATAAAAAACCGGCCAAGAGCATGTCGGCCCATGCTAGGGTTCCGTAGTTTTCGAATATCTCTGAAAATATTGACTTTAGAAAAAAACTTTGTTTGAAAATCCCTTATTTTTTTTCAAAGACCTCTTTAACGATATTCCACACTATAGGATTACAGCAAATAAAAAAATCATTCACACTTCACCAGCTTTTTTCTAATGTTTATTTGACCACTTTGTCGGCATAATTAATATGTATACCTGTACCAAATTGCAGATTTCTAGTACAGTCGAAGACAAAATAAGGGGTATACAAAAACGTTCAAAAATATGTCCCAGTGCACTCTAATTCTGTGTAATAAGAACGTCGTAACATATTTATGAACGGATTCTTTCGATACTTATTTTTGCACTTGACTGTACTAACGGCCACTGAGTTATGCAGCGGACAGACAGACGGACAGAGCAAAACTATAAGGGTTCCTAGTGTACTACGGAACCCTAAAGAGGTACAATAGTATGAAACCTGTTTTAAAGAGTAGCTTACATAAATACTCTACATTTATCCGTTCCCTTAATTCCTTAAGGGTTAAGGGACCTACCATCTAACCTGGTTGTCAAAAACATGCTCCATAACTTACACAATCAATCAGAAATATCTGCCAAAAGTGAAACACGTGTCGTTAAGGAGTTCCGTTCTGGTCTTTATCAGCAGTTCCACCTACTCACATTACAACGCATAAATGAAAATGCTTGATGTGTACAGTTACATACATACAAAACACCAAAGTGTTCCGAAGTTCCGTTCTAGCCTTAAGTAAGGAAGTATCACTTTTTGAAGGAAAATGGATGATTGGTTGGGTTGATAAATCTCAAAACGGTTTTATGTGTGCAACAACATCATCATCAACAACCTATATCAATACATTGCTAGACAAAGGCCTCTCCTATTACTTATGCGTATGGATGCATTAGGAGCTAAATGTAAATCGCCACTTCAATTCCTTTTTCGACTCTTGTGACACCCGCGGGAAGAATTGGGGTGGTGACAAATGTATTCTTACTGCCGTCACCACACGGTATTTGTGTACACAAACTATGTATCAGTAAATACTACTTACTTATATATAAAAAAATGTAAAGATTACTTACCACCACTTTACCACTCTACGTCCTGTTTAATATAGACTCTGAAACAACCAGTAATATGTCAAACGTTTATCTACCAAAAGAAACATCTCAGAAGATGAGAGAAATTGTCTCAGTTCAGTGGATAAAAATCTAAATGGTACACTATAAACAACTAGTAACAACTCTAAATGTCATACGAATAAATTTAACTGAGGGATCGAATGATGTTTACACTCACCACATTATTGTAAGATTTATTTTATTATATTTAAAGTATAATCAACAAGAAGAAAAAATATAGTAAGACGTTACCTATATTTTATTTGAAACATCAATGACATCTCTGTCTTTTTTTCGTTACCTAGCAACCAGGTCGTAATTGTACCTATGGGGCGGCCGGATTTAAAAAATTGCAAATAGGTGAATAGTGGTGCTCGCTTTATATCGTATATAAATATAAGCGTTTTTACTAAACTTCTCAAAAATAATATAAACACTACAAGCTCACTTTATTCCACGGATACATATTAATACCAAAGGTACAGTTCGTGAAATATAAATTGGTAACTTTCTACCTACATTATAGTAAAAATAAACATTCAGTTTATATTTCTCGAACTATACAAATATTTCTCCAGTTGACAAACAAAAATAACAAATACGTACTCGAAATAAAGCTCGTATCTCAGTTCCGATTCAATACTGACGATACAAGGTTGCTAAGAGGAGTGACAGTTTTGGCTAGCAAATATATACAAAAGTGAAAAATGTATATCCAGCTGTGGCCATAAATGTATGCATATTATCTAATATTCAAATTGTTATTATACACAAGAATAAAGAAAATACAAATAAATAACTAGGAATGTATTGCAACCTTTTGTGTCCGTATTGATAGAGTCCTGTGCCACTCGGCGAATCCTTCAGTATTTAAGTATCAGTAAAGCGTACGTGCCATTTCTAGAAAGAGAATATAAGTATAATATATAAATCATTCTAGTTTCAAACCAATAAGCTGCGTTTCTGAACTTATTTATATGCAGTTCAGCTTATTTTGTGTGCCGTAGCCGCAGTTTCCATGATACACTTTGTAGTTCGCGAGGATCTGGTTTTTACTGTTATACTGTAAGTATCATCATCAGCCTATGTTAGTTCAGTGCTGGACGTAGGCCTCTCCTATTAACTATGCGTATAGACGCATTAGAAGGTAAATACCCATAATTGCCACGCTGGGCAAGCGGATTGGCGATCGCAGTAATGTGTCCACTAGGATGACGCTGCTGCCCATCATCAATTTTGTAGAATGGTCAGTGACAATTCAATCCCTTAGTCGACTCTTACGACACCCGCAGGAGTTGGGGTGGTGACAAATGTATTCTTACTGCCGTCAACACACGGCGTACGACTGTATGTATAACTTATTATAATAAATAAAAAATAATAAAATAATATACATAATATTTTCTTCGGTTACCGCGAGGATTACACATGAAATAAAACTATGAAAACAGTCATCCGCAGACCACGAAACCTGTAAAGTGTTCGAAACGTCGGAAAGAGGTTAAAATTAGTTAATATACGCGAATTTATCCTTTTTCATGTTTTTATTTCAAAAATAATTTACTTTCATTTACAATACTTTCTTACCAAGAAATCGCGGCCGTAGAAATCGCGGTGGCGATGAGCACAGATTTTATTCCACAAATCAACCATTAAATTATGTTGAGGTTAATTTCCTTTTTTCATATTGTCTATGACTGTCTAGAATTCCGTCAATTCAAATAGAGATGACGGAATGTCTTATTATTGTTCTAAAATATATATTGCTATGCTGATGCGAATTTTGTGTTTAATATTTACTACCAATATATAAAAGGTTATGGGCAATTAAAAAGTGGATAAAAGTTAATAAAATAAATAGCCCAGAAGTATACTTCAAGAGGTAAGTTGTATCTTTAAAAATTTTCAGCCACAACGGCGAAAACCAAAGATGGCATCTGCCAATCACAATGGTATGCCTCAATTGGATGATAAAATAAATTTTTCGAACTGGAAATTTAGAACTAAAACATTGTTAGAAGAGAAAGGCGTAGTAAAAGTGCTATATAAAGATGTGCCGGAAGATGTAAAAGAAAAAGAAAAATTTGAACTAATTGACGCGAAGGCAAAATGCACGATTGTGCAATACGTGTCTGATAAATACCTAGATATTATCAAAAAAGCAAATACAAGTAAAGAAATGATGAGCAAACTAGAAGAAATATTCGAAAGAAAAAGCGTTTTTAATAAATTATACCTAAAAAAGAAATTATTGACACTTAAATGTCACGGAAATCTACAAGACCATTTTTTGAAATTCGATTCCATCATAAGCGAAATGGAAGCCGCAGGCTGTAAATTAGATGAAAGCGATAAGGTAGCCCATCTATTACTCACATTACCCGATACATACGAAACCGTCATAACAACTTTGGAGACTATGAGCGTTGAAAAAGAACTAACTGAAGATTTTGTTAAAGCCCGTTTACTAGACGCAGAACTTAAAAACAATGGAAGAGATCCATCATTTCAACCAGAAGTAACATTCCTGGCATGCTTTAAATGCGGAAAACAAGGGCATAGGGCAACTGACTGCTACAGTAGCTATAACAACAACTATAACCAGCAAAGAGGCCGGACTCCTCAACGAGGCTCCAACTTTTATAGAGGCCAGAATAATAGAGGAAGATCGCATAGAGGTCAAAGCACATATAGAGGTCAAAGCACGTACAGAGGTCAAAGCTCACATCATTCAAAAGACAGAGTAGCTTTCATAGCAATGGCCGCCATAGAGAACACCAATCATTTTATCCTGGATTCTGGCGCCACAAATCATATGATTAAAACAGATTGTTATAAGTACGTTAATGATGTAAAAGACTTGACAACACCTATTAAAATACAAATTGCAAACGGAGAAGTTTTGGTAGCACGAAAAAGAGGAACTTTAAACGCAAATTATAAATATCTAGAAATAACAATTGAAGTACTCATTGTAGAAGGACTGAAACATAACTTACTATCAATAAATAAATTAACAGAAAAAGGTTTTGACATTACCTTCAACAATACAAATGTTTTGATAAAGAAAGACAACATTTATATAAAAGGAGAAAAACATAACAACCTTTACACTTTAAAATTAGATCTGACAATTGAAGAAGCTCATGTAGCAAATGAAAGCGATGATTTATGGCACAAGAGACTTGGCCACATAAATTATAATGACTTAAAACTGATGAACTTACCAGTACCCGATAAGGTCTGTGATACCTGCATCGAAGGCAAAAGCACGAGGCGTAGCTTTTACTATCAGAAGAGTAAAACTAAACAAATTGGAGAATTAATTCATTCAGACCTATGTGGACCAATAGATCCAACAGGAATATTTGGCCATAAATACTTTCAAGTACTAATTGATGACTATTCACATTATCTTATGATCAAGCTATTGAAAACTAAAGATGAAGCAGAAAATAATATAATTAATTTTATAAAACTTATTAAGACGCAATTCGGATTAAAAACAAAAAGAATTCGAGTTGACAACGGAGGAGAGTTTAATTCAAATAAATTCAAATTATACTGTACCAATAAAGGAATCCAACTTGAATATACAACTCCGTATACGCCTCAACAAAACGGTACATCAGAGCGAATGAACAGAAATATACTAAATAAAGTACGCACTAAATTAGCGGAAACAAAATTACCAAAATATTTGTGGAGTGAAGCAGTCACAGCTTCCGCTTATGAGATAAATAGAAGTCCAACCACAGCGTTAAACGGAGAAACGCCAGCGACAATATGGTTTGGCAACAATAACTTGACAAAACTAAGAGTTTTTGGCAGCCAAGCATGGGCTGTGACACTACCCAAACCAGCAAAAATAGAGCCAAGAGCTAAGAGATATATAATGGTTGGATATAGTGGCTCGGGATACAGATTATATGATCCTAAAGAAAATAAAGTAATAATATCTACGGACGTAAAATTCAACGAAAAAGAAATCGAATACAAAGTAGAAACGACTGATCAAAAACAACATACATTCATACCCTATATAACTAACGAAGAAGATGAAATTGAAGAAACTAATGAAAATATAACAACAGATAAAACATATAAAGACGATGAAATAGATGAGCCAAAAGATAAAAATAAAACAAATAATGAGAATGCACGGAGACATGATAGTGATGAAGAAAATAATGATAACTTAGATGATACTCTCACTGACACGGCAAATGATTCCTTCCACAGTATGCTCGAAGAACAGATCCCTCAGACCACAAAATCGGGAAGACAGATAAATAAACCTAATCATTTAAATGATTACGAAATATATATGGCATATTGTTTGATGACTTGTGAAGATCCAGTAAGCTATAAAGACGCAATAAAAGATAAAGGATGGGAAGAAGCAATTGGAAAAGAAATTAATTCACTAGAAAAATTACAGACTTGGGAAGAAGTAGAAGCAAAAGGCAAAAAAGCAATTGATACGAAATGGGTCTTCAGGACCAAAGAGAATGGACTAAAAAAGGCCAGACTAGTGGCAAAAGGATTCCAGCAGAAAGAAAGTTATTTCGGGAATAATTATTCACCAGTAGCGAGGATGAATACAATTAGAATGTTTTTAGTACACGCAGTACAGAATAATTACAAAATTTGTCAATTGGACATACCAACAGCTTTTCTCAATGGAATGTTGGAAAATGAAGTATATATAAAAGTACCCGAAGGAGTGAACATTGGTAAAGACAGAGTATTAAGACTAAAGAGAAGTTTATATGGACTAAAGGAAAGTCCAAAATGCTGGAATGAAAGGCTTGACAACTTTATAACAAATGACATAGGACTAAAGCGTTCCCAACATGATTTTTGTCTGTACCATAACACCAAAGTATGGATGTTAATATTTGTCGACGACATATTAATTACAGGAGACGAGGAGGAAATAAAAAGAGTGAAGGAGGAATTGTTCAAAGAATTTCAAGCTAAGGATTTGGGATTAATCAATAAATTTCTTGGAATAGAAATAAAAAGGTCAGACGAAGGAATGAAGATAAGTCAGAGCAAACATATTGAAAAATTATTAGAGAAATTCAAAATGAATGAATGCAATGGTGTCAAAACCCCAATGGACAAGGACATACTAATTAATACGACTAAGGATGTCACAGATGTCGTAGATGTTCCCTACCGGGAAATAATAGGAGGCCTTATGTTTTTGGCAACGGTAACCCGACCTGATATTAGCTATGCAGTGTCATACCTAAGTCAATTTTTAGACAAACCTAATGCACAATGTTGGAAGCAAGCAAAGAGAATTTTAAGATATTTAAAAGAAACAATCTATTTCGGCCTGAACTACAAGAAAGATGAAAACAAAATTGAAGCATACTCTGATGCAGACTGGGCAGGTCAGAAGATCGACAGGAAGAGCACGAGTGGTAGTGTGATTACCTACAACGGTAATGTTATAGGATGGCATTCAAGAAAGCAACACTGTGTTTCACTGTCAACGGCAGAAGCTGAATACGTCTCACTGGCCACTACATGTTCAGAGGTAGTAAATATAAAAGGACTAGCCAAGGATTTCGGTAAGTGCTTAACCCCTACCATTTACGTCGATAACATGGGAGCCATCGCCATGTCGAATAGCTACGAGAACAGCAAACGTGCGAAACACATCGACATCAAATACCATTTCGTCAAGGATCTAGTTAAAACTAAAACTATATCTGTCAATCATATTGATTCATATAATAACGCTGCCGATATGTTCACGAAAGTACTGTCAGCAGACAAATTTATTCATAATAGAGATTTACTTAATGTTTATTAATGCTAAACGGCTATTTTGTGACAAACGTTAATACTGTAATAATTATTTGTAACGATTATAAATGTGCCTACCCACATTTACAATCGAGGAGGAGTGTTGAGGTTAATTTCCTTTTTTCATATTGTCTATGACTGTCTAGAATTCCGTCAATTCAAATAGAGATGACGGAATGTCTTATTATTGTTCTAAAATATATCGACACTGGAAATTTCAAATGTCGTAAGGGACATTTTGTCGTAAGTACACTTTGAATTGCATAGAACTCAGAAAAAAATTCTCTATCGATCTGTATAATTAACTTTTTGATATCGCTTCAAATAAAGAAGTTATGAAGTGAATTCATTTTGTCGTAACTTCATATTGCTTTAAAAAAAATGTTGTATGGGTCAAATTTTTAATTTGAAGGGATAATGTGTCCATTTTCAACGTAGTATATCCTTCTTATTCATAAATCCCTATGTGGTTAGTTACTACAGCAAAAGAAGGTGCCTTTACGACATTCTATCTGATGAAATAAATACGAAACTGTGAATTCACAATGGCGTAAGGGACAAATATTTTAGGCTTTTGTGCGTTACAACACAATTTCGAAGATAGTACGGCTCTATTCTCTTAATAAACTGTGTCGTATGTACATATAAATCAAAATAATTTTAAAGTTTGACGTCGTAATTCACCTTTTAATTTTATAAAGTATACGTTACTACATTAAATATGGTACATGAATGAGAGTTACGCCTCAAAAAAGATGATATTAAAAATCTTGAAAGATTTTTTGTGTACGTTATAACATTTTGTTTAGTTTCTTATAGCACTTGCAACAGTGCCGGCGTGACTTGACCCAGGGCGTCTCAGGAAGAGGGGTGAAGGCAGAGCAGTATTTTTACTACCACATAGATACTGCATCGACCAGCGACTCACGCAAATTTCCACTTCTACCCCTGGAGCATATACATCGCTCTAACGATTCCACTCTGGACGGCCAACGGCCAATCAAGGCAAGCCGAGTCCTACGGTTCATCTTGGATTCTACTCTGACCGACGAAAACATGCCTGAGACGATGTCGCTATTGCCGAACAGCTCGCCACAAGCTGCCCCAATCTTATTATTAACTCCCTGGGAATCATGGGCTTATTTATGATTAGCTGTCTTTTGCCAATTCGAGAAATTTACTCTGTAGTACACGTGAACCGTGAACCAGTCTCAGCAGGCTATTGAAAAGTGTAATGAGCTATGATCATTGCATGTGTCAGAGATAGGGCTATAGTAATAAGGTCCGGATATCTGCCATATTATTATCTTTATTATTGTTGTTTTGGACTTATATCCGCCGCGCCGAGTAGTTATGATATTTTGTCGCAGCCCTTTTTATAAGTCATTACTGATTCTTGTCGAGGCCAGAACATTCCAAATTCTGACGGCTGCAATTTTGTGTACATCATAAGGTCTGCCTAGGTAAATACTTATTTTATGCATTTGTGGTCTGCAGAAACAGAGGAGGATGAGGTCCATAGTAGATTAATTGATAGTTTAAATCAATATGTAGAGAGCAAACTACTTTGCAACGTTGCAAAGTAGTTTGCTCTGATTTTTAGCAGAAGCTACATATTGCATCTTGTTTATTACCCATGATTGTTATACATATGTTAATAGTTAGGATTCTCGATTCTTCACAGGCTTTGTTACTTTTGAGCTCAAGTAGCTCTTTATTGTTTTCTGTTATTGAACCCTTGGATAAGAGCTTACGAGTGAGAGTTACTTTGATGGACTTCAACTGTGCGATTGCTCTTATCTTATCTTATCATATCTAGTTTGTTCTGCAGATAATATGGCTCCGGTTTGGTGATTCCATAGAAAGGCTCTGGGCTGACAATGCGTGTGTTGCCGTTCTTTCCGGTAAACTCAACTGCTGTTTCGTTTCCAACAATATTGGAATATCCTAATACCCGTCAAGTGTAACTTCATTAAAGTCAAGGGCGTTTAATTTATTCTTGCAGCACTGGACTAGTGAGAGCATCGCAGCTTGATTGTTTGAGTTGATGTAGATAATAGATAATATTGGTTTTTAGGTTTCTGGCCAAACTGATTGCCACACATAATGTAATATTTATGCGCAGGAATCATCATAATATTGACTTCTGTTTAGAAAATGAAGGCCATTTTGCTGATGCTGACGAAAACTCTGACCTTAGGCCTCTCACCTACTTGTACCTGTGGTGCCATTTTCGACAATCATTCTGGTCGTTGTTCCATTTGTATCTTGAGGGTACTTCGACTGTCTGATGAAGCCACATTCGATGTGTTTGTTTTATTCCCGAAAGCCCAGGCTTTCAAGTTGGTTTTTGCAGGCTGTTCAAACACTGAGAACACCCTGTCGTTGTGTGAAATTCATACTCAGTTATATTGAGGGTTGGAGTAGCTATTCTGTTAGAGAGCACTCTTCGGACCCATATAGTCGTGATTTCATTTCATTAAGGATGGTTTCTGTGAGTTTATTATCGAAAGCACCTTCGACATCAAGGAATACACACCGACCTGTTTGCTTATTCTCTAGACTTTACCGCCGCTTTGGTAACCTGTATCGTGTGCTTAGCTTATTTTTATTTTGTTTCTTTCTGTTATTTTCTTACTGGTGCAGTACTTACTAACTTACTTACTTTTATGGACCTTGTGACCAGGTCAATTGGGGTAGTTTTTGGTAAACATGTTGATTTAGACTTAGCGATCTTGCCACCAAGTAGTGAAAGAAATAGAGATGTTAGACTAATAGGTTTGAAGGACTTAGAACGAGTATTATCTATACTCGTTTTTCCTGCTTTTTGGTATAAAGCGTACCTTGACACTAGTCCATTTTCTCAGTATAAACCCCAATGCAATGCTTGCCCGAAATATTTTGCCAGGTGCGGAAGGAGGACGCCTTGATTTCGTTTTGATAATGTAGGAAACACTTCATAATTTTCAGTCGATTTGAATGGCTTGCACTAACTCAGCGCTCCTTAACCATTTTTTGGGCTACAAATGTAGGTTTTCAGTCAGTGGTTCGTTCCCTAAGGATTCGATAGTTCCTTTGACCGCACGTCTTAATAGCACGAGTATCATCAAAAAGGGTCATAGATCTTTGCGGAGGCAGTTAGATTACTTATCCAGAATTTCTTTCTTAATATATATTTTTGTTTCGGGCTCAGGTTGCTCTCAAAGCAATTTTTAGATATATGTTTTTTTTCTTTTCACAACACTAAGCTGACTAAAATATATACATACCTAACATGTTTGGTTTTATTTCCTGTAAATTGTAACGGGTTATCTAAAATATAATAAATTACACGTGAAATTGATTTCCGTCTATGAAAATAATACAATTGTAAGTACACAACTTTATATTTTGTTGCGTTTTTACGCTACTTACTTCAATTAATCTGGAAACTAGAATGACTTTACAACAGAAAATAGTTGTAATGTAGCATGTTATTTGACAGTTACGACAAAGAGGTAGTGTTTTCGTTTTTGTCGTAACAGATTTCCATAAAAAAACTAGAAATTTTTGGGGGCGTAAGGGACATCTGTCTAGTAAATTTCTGGCGTAAGGGACACTATCTCCGAAACTATTGAGTTTACAAGTATATACCTAATTGTCTAATGAAGATAAAGCTTTTTCGTAGTTATGTATATAAGAACCATCTAATTCGGATGAATATTTAACAAGTTATGATTTTTAAAAATTTTGGTTTTTGTTTTTTGGCTCTCCTGAAAAGTGGACCTTTGTCCCTTACGACATTTGAAATTTCCAGTGTCGATATATTGCTATGCTGATGCGAATTTTGTGTTTAATATTTACTACCAATATATAAAAAATTAAAGACTCGAATCACTTTGAATATGTATACCTACTAATATAATTACATAACAAACATATTATATCTTTCTTATTATTGTTATAACTAAATTGACATCCTATCGTTTTGACTTATAGCCGTCACATGTGTTTTCAAATGACGTATTTTGCTGCCAGAGTACAGAAAATAAACTCCATTACACCAAATCTTTTTTCATTTTTAATCGTTTTTGAGAATGTAACTTATACGTGTTCGGTAGTATTGAGTTTTATTTTGAATCAGTTGTTATAGTTTTCTTGTGTTCCGTCATAAAAATAACAAGAAACTTAAATAAACGATGGGGTTCGAAAGAATTTCTTCGTTCTGATTTTCCCTACTTATTTAAAGACACTTTGAGTACTGGCATCCCTTGACGTGTATGTATATGATTTTATGTCATTTTCAATGTCA
>JALPQI010019146.1:0-13261 GCA_025490895.1 Thaumatotibia leucotreta
AATGAAAAAAACTACCAAATCCAAAACTCCGCCGCGATATATTTTTTCATAAAAAAATGGCACACGTCCGTCTTGTTCACTGTTTACTAGCCGACTGAGGTGGGGATCGCGGACAGAGGGAACTTCGTATAGAATAACATTTGCAATGCCTACTGGCCAATTCCGTTGTTGCAAACTATATATATGGTAATGAAATTATTATCTTGACAAAAAGATTTTGCTGCAGTGGTTTTAAACATTCAGTGTTAAAACTGTTAAACCACTAAACTTTCATTCCCCTATAAATACTTCATCTAAATTAAGTGGTTGAATCAAAGTAGTACATGTAATAGTTATGTAATTCGCTCTCAAATCTGTAAATCTAGGTTCTGACCGGTGATGGTAATGAGTTGTTAGCATGTTTATATTTTATTTATATATTTTATGTTGCAATAATAGAATTAATTTTAGATGCTAAGTATACCTATGAACCTCACGCAACATATAAAAAATATTTGAAATGAATTTAGGAGTTAGTTTATTTTTTATTTCAGCAAACATATGATTTGCACGAAATGATAGAAACACCCAATAACGCGATTTTACTTTCTATCGTATCTAGGTGTACTTATATAAAATTTTGATATCCAGAAAAAAATGTCGAATACGTTAACAAAAACTTTGCCATTTTATTAGGTTTCTACGTTTTTTATTAACGTATGTAAAGGTGTAAAGGTAAAGCATAGACAATATTTTAACGTAAGTACGAATATGTAAATACAAGATATGTCCTTCCTAATGCACTCACCACATTTTTATGTATTTCAATGCTGTAAGCGCCATCTGTATTGTATGGCTAATAAGCAATTCGGTTTCAATTTGTGACTTACACTAAATTAAGAAATCCACTTTTGATGACATTCATTAAATTATTAACGTATCTCCACATTTTTTTTTTAATATTTAACGTAAGCACCAGCCATTTCCTGAACTACAACTGTGGTCGCAGTTAGTAACTGTGTGTCCAAGAGACCTCTCAAAAATAAAACAAACAAGATAAACATCATTTCGAAAGGATAATTAACTAAAAAGGTACAACATACTTTACAAATGTCAAATTCATTTTTGGGCCCTCCTGAAAAATCGTCATTTGATGGTTACATTAATTCATATTACAACTGACGATATGCGAGTATGAGCGGGATGGATAGAAAGTACACGCTCGTTAATAACGTAGGGGCAGCTCATGGTAGGGCTACAGGCCCGAGCGACTCTGCTACCTCCCCCTGTGAAACGTCATAACAGCAAGACTTGATGCTTTATTATTCTTTTAATAGCTATTTTAATTTGTACTTTTACAGGCAATTGGATTTTTAATGACCGTTTTTAGATCCAGGGAATAAAATAACTCATTCAATGTGAAGTAATTTCAAATTGAATATAATTATTTTGAATAAAGCGCGTCGTATAAAACAGCTGTGGATTTAGCTGTTCTCGCCGATCTGCCGGGTCAGGAAGGGATATTTGGGTCAAAATTATTTCCGTTGTCTTTTTTGTGTCCTTAAAAAACGCGATGTTTTGTTTTCATACTGTTATATACTGAGTCGAAACAGCAACTAAAAGCGTGACAGATTGGTATGAAACAAGACAACAAAAAGAATTTTGACCCATTTATTGTGCCACTTTACATGGTGTAATGCAAATTAATAATCATGATCATACCTGGGATAACTCGGGGCATTTATACGAAAGTGATGTAGCAAAATATTTTATCGATTAAAAATATATCGATGTTACTGTGAATGACAACATCAAAATGTTATTCGGCATAAATAAATATTAGGTACTTACTCTTCAATTAAAATATAAAATAACATTAAACGGGTAGTTACGGGTTTATTTTAAAATAATTTTCAAAATATACAATTAATATTAAAATATCAATATTTAAATTGTCATTTTGATTAAAATGACATCTGCTTACTAGTTTTTACTGTCTGAAGAGGCCCGATATCAGATAATTATGACATCGAACCTCTGTACTGTAATCGAGAATGTTCAATAAGCACATCTTTTATTATAATTATATCGACATCTTTTTAATCGATATCAAATCCCTATAGCTTGCCCCCAGTTATCCCAGGTATGATCATGATAGGATAACGATATCAGTTACGATATCAAAACATCATCTAATAAACAAATTGGATTAATTTCGTGCTTATGTGAAGTTATGTACAAGTTATACAAAAGTTTATTTTGAAGTTACTAGAAATGAATAATAACACGCTGAATAAATCGAAACGGTACATACAATAACATGTATGAATATACAGATCAATTATCATAAGCAAACTACCTAGCAGACAGACCTATTCTGTTCAAACAAAGGCAAAGATCAAGACAGGTAAAGCGCGGTACACAGGACGAGGAAATTTAATCGGAATCATTTCATTGTTGAAGGTTTCTCAGAAATACATAAATACTGATAGTATTAGTACTAGACATTATCACTGGACAAATATGATTGTTTAATAGCAGTGTCGAATTGGGCATTCGATTACAGGTACCTACCGTATTTTATGGCACTTGGTTTGATCGTTAGAAAAGGTGTATGAATTTATCCTAAAGCCAAACATAATTGCAAAACAATTGACAACCTATAATTGCAAATAAAGGTGTATTTCCCCTAAATATGCATCATCATTTAATAATCATATTTTTACATTCTGATCATCATCATTTCAGCCATTTATCGCCCACTGCTGAGCATAGGCTTCCCTTCTAGTACGCCACTCATCTCGGTCCTGCGCCAATCTAACCCAGAAGTGTCCCGCAATCTTACAAATGTCGTCGACCGAACGAGCCATTCTGATATGTTACACCTATCCTGAAAAAGGATAGTCTATGAAAAATGGTTAGGGCCTATTCCGCTATCAATGCCCAAAATTTTGTAATAACCAAAAGACACGACTATTATGACACACGATAGAAAACCGAAGATTCAAGAGATAAATTGAAACCTATAAAAAGTGACACGCCTTAACATTTGAGTACTTGTCGGCGTCTTTATAGTATGACTATGTCAACTCCGTGATGTTGGCCAACATCCATACTCGTGCATCTGTCGGCAAATACTCTAATAACTCGGTTTTTACGCGATCCGTGTGAATTGTGATATACACAACACTTGGGCTACATCATATGGGGAATTTGAGAACTATTTGCATTATTTGCTCTATAATTTGATGCTAACTAAACCTTTGAAATGGTATGTAGTGTATATGTAACAATTTCGACTAGATCAGTCGCTTACGACCATACAGCAAACACACATCAGTAAAAACGTTTTGTTTGTAAAAATTGTAAGATTTCATTTCATAGATGTACAGAGCAAAAACTGGGGAAACTTACACAACTTGACTACACTTACAAAGAAAATATCCGGAGTTTTACATATACAAAACTGGAATGTTATACAAAACACGGAAGTTCCCATATATTTTATGGCTGCAAAATCCCAAACAAATAATGTTCGATAAACCGTAGATAATCATAAAATTATAACTTACTGACCACCGTTTATAATGTTATAACTTTTCCTCAAGTAACAACATCTTTTACGGTGTTTTGCTATAGTAAAACCAGCCTAATGCTCAGCCGAACAGAGCTCAGATTTCTATACAAAGTAGAACTCAAGATGGAAGGAGCAAATGTAGCTATTCGATAAGCGAATCCCGTTGTAGGATTGCAGCTATCTACTTGATTCACGAAACATTTTACCTCGACAGGGAGTTACTTAGTCGCTAAAATAACTTGATCTCGATATTCATAACACCTGCAATCGTACAAAATCACACTTATAGTGGTTCAACAAAAAGATGTTGTGGATGAGCATTGTGAATGCTTAGCAATCGTAAAAGTGTCGGCGACATGTAACTGACAATGTTGAATGCCTAGGTGGCGTTGTAACAGTCATAACCTTTGTTGGCTCAATACGATAGTGCCACGCAATGATGATGTTAGGCGAATGGCTGCGATCGGCCCCCATCGAAGATGCTTTAGAAACCTAAGCATTACGCAAGTCTTAAGATTTCTCGTAAACCGATCATAATATAAAAGAATTTGGTGAATCTACGTAACAAATGCTTAAAACCATATACTTAACAGAAATATTTATATATTCTGTGGAAACACTGCTACACTCTACTGGTACACATCAAACAGAAAACAAAGACACGAGCAACAAGAATTAATTTTGCCACCTTTTCAAAAGGAAAAATACACCTGCCCGTTCGTTCCTGGCACATCACTTTTATTTCCTTAAGCATTTTAGTACCCGAACGAGACCAAGCTACCCTGAACCACGAAGTGTCGGTTACGAGGTGTTGCTGAGCTTCTTTTCGTTGGACCTATCAAAAAGGGTAGGCCAACTTATACTGTACACGTTTAACAGTATGTTTTAGTGCTAGTAAATAATTAAACCACCTAATTTGATGCGCAGGAAGATGTCTGGTGAATAGTTTATGTAGGGTTGGCGGATTGGACGAGCGCGGGACGGCGTGCAATCAAGCTAAAGAAAATTCTTAGCAATAAACAAAATAATTAGGACTCAAGACGAATGACTACTAATTCATTATGCCAATGTAATTTATTTGCCGTTTACAATAAAATGATTGTCAATTATGGTTCGCTAAAAGATCTTGAGAATAAAGACATATCAGAACCTTCGCAGGACTCACTAATGTGTTGTTCAAATCCCTTGTAGGCGCATTATCAAACTATCCATAAGTAATAGTCATTATTTTATAATTATTTAGTTTTAGAATACACCAGATTTAGACATAATAATTATGTACCTGACCAATAAGTAAACCTAGTCTATTCATACAGTCTCACTCTCCAACTCAGTTACTCTAAGGTTAGCTGGAGGAGATCCCTTATAGGTATAAGTTGTCCTTTGTAATAATATTTTTATAATTATCTCGACGTTTGATTTATGTAAAATAAAGTTCTTACTATTTACTACTACTACTACTTATCGTACATAGGTGGCATTAATTGAAACCGACGTGAAAATGCATAAATAGATATAGTCATAGATCTCCCTATATCTGTGTGTCTACAACTTGTTAATTAGAATAATTGGCTCACTCCTACATATCATTAATTAGCTGTATCGATAAGCTCCAGGATCAAATGTCGTATGAGTTGTCTCAAGGAGGGATGCCTTACAAATGCTAATGCGATATAAACATTGTGGTATCAAAACTAAATACGACCGCACGAGTACTATGCAAAGCAATCCTTATTGACGTTCAATGATTTGATAATATTCAGTAATATAAACCACATATAGTAATACCTGGGTGCTTAGACAAGTTGCCAATTGCTAACGCTTAATCGTCAATCGTAAACGAAAGGCCGCTAACTGTCTTTGTGCACTAATATGAAAGAGTGACAGAGAGGGAAAACTAATACGATACGCTACTAAGCGTTAGCGATTGGCAACTTGGCTAAGCATACTGATTAGTGCGTCTAGTAATAAATATAATAAATCGCAGCGGCCAAGGTGCTCATAAAAATCTGAGGAGGCCTCTATTGTTATGGCTTTAGAGTGCATTTTTGAGCACCGATATTATATCTGATGGCGACTAACTGTACTCATATACTCCATGTATAATAGTTACAGAAGGAAAATAGGGTCAATCTCAATTCACTCCTTGACACTCGTTCTTTTCTTTCAGGGATTTTCTTATTTTTTTAGCCCACCGAACACAAATAAATACGAATAATCCTCCTGATATCAATGTAAGTCAACTTGAGCTTAAGTCTATCGAGTTACTTCAAATCGATAAGGGCGACCGTCTTACCCCTAAGTAGGTTGGGGATCTTATTTCAATATTGTGTAGGCTTCTGATAAACTACATAAACACATTTAAATCTCTACCAAGCCGGGGAAAGTAGCTTACGTCCGATAATTTATTAAGAATTGTCATTAAACATAACTACGATTATGTATGTTTAAACATAAATCAACTGAATAGCATACATAAAAATTATACGTCTTCTCCTATTACATCCCTTATCAATCTTTGGTCCACTAGAATCATTGTAAAGTTAAACTCGTGTATCACTAAGTTTATGAAAATAACTAATCACCCTAATCAGTTGTTACCTATCATCAAGATCTTACTCCTGCCGATAAATTCTTCAAATGTGTCAAACAAGTGGCCAAGTTTATTGCGGTTAGGGTTGCCAACTGTCCGGATTTTTGTAAATGCCCGGCTTTGTCCGACTCTTGCAATTCAACCCTTTGAGTTTCACAGATGTGAAATGCGGCCAAAGTAAAACGGACGACATTATGCGCCTATCAACCTTTGTCTACTGACAAGTTGGGTTTCACAGATTATATCGAAGAAAATGTTTTTGGAGCAACTTTTACTTTTTAATAATGTTTTGAGTTTAGGACATGGCAACCCTTAACTGCGGTCGCTATGTTAAGATAATCTGGACATTAGCGTTCACTAATGACTTACACATGCTCGATCTTTCTTAGCAATAAATGGCGGTCATAACCCCTTTGTGTGTGGAGTGGGGGTGACTGATTTAGTCGTACTAAGCTTATAGACGCGGTGAACAGGCCTACTACCGCGAACACCGATAAATTTCGGGGATTTGTCTTTGTCACACCAACGAAGGCGTCTTTAGAGTGACAGAGAAAAATACACGGAATTTGCGGATATGGAAGTTCGCGGTAGGGCCGCTAATCATTTAGACTAATTTAGAATATACACCCCACCTCGAACGTTGGTGATCTTGGTCGTTTTTCTTTGGTATATGACATCCAATATTTATAATTTAGAGTATACATATAGGATGGTGCAGAAGATAATGATTATACACACGTTTGGGTTACAACGGAAGAACAGCTTGCCAGCTACATGCTGAGTTGTGACTCTTTTGTGGCAAGCTGTCGGTGTTTATATGTAAATTATGTCTTTGTCTACTGTACTTGTCATAAATAAATTTTATTTCATTTCAAGGCTTAAGCCAAGTCTTTCGAAGATGATGTTCATGGTGCGGTAGCCGTAGCCGTACCATGAGTTCGCAAGTATGGTTTATGTTACAGTCTACACGATCGATACGCAAAGTATGTATATTTCTTCTGCTCCTGTATTTTTAATATAATGCAAGTCAATTATAAGTGCTTGATACCGTCAATGGCGTGTTAGCCTTCGTGTAGCACGCAAAACTCACAACTTAAGTGAAATTCACGTGAAATTGCCCGAAAAAAGCCGAAAACACACGAACTCCAAATTGGCGTCGAACTTGAGTAAAAATTATAATTTCTAGCAAACAGAAAACCTGAGATTCCTTTACAAATACCTACATGAGAGGAAGGTTATCTATGCGAAAAAAGTGGCAGTTTCCTCCACATAGGGTTTAGCTTCTCCATTCATTTATTCTGTAAAGTGCTCATACAAGGCTTCAAGGCCAATACAGGCAGGGTGGTTTCTATAAGTGCGATCAACAAATCAGTAAGTCAGTTGGCTTATGTATGAGTAACTGAGAGAAGAAACACAACAAGGCTTTTTCTTTATTTTACTAAAATATTCTTGACTGGACCATCACTGCGAAAACTTTAAGAAACCTCGCGCTTATAACTTACATCTCGTTTTTATCAATACAATTAAAAAGAGACTAATAGCCGCGAGAAGGCCGCAAGTTGCTATCGCGCACATATGCAAGCCCCTAGACTTGACGCCTGTCGTGGCGGTGTGACGCGCCCGTTTAATTAAGGACAGTCCTGCACTGATCGCAATATCGGAACGCGATTATAATCTTCATATGACTTCCCGAAGACCTACCAGTGTTGCCGTGATACCGCGGTGTCGACTTACATAACCATTCTGTTTGTTATTTACACACCGCTGTAAGAACATCTGTGCCTATTGATTAAACAGTGTGAGTAAGCGTGAAGAAAGAAATTTGACTCATTGGGACATTGTGCGTGATTAGATTGTTAGGATTCATTTTAAAGCGGTTAAGATTTAGTCTAAAGACATTGGTGACTGGCTGGGTCGTTACTTCTTTATAACTACATATTTGATTTTTTTATAATTTGTTTTCTTATTTGACATATCTATTTACTTTCCGTGGTAGTTTGTCTTTGCTCCTTCTTGTGTGAACTTTATTGCTATTAATGCGTTTTTAAATGTACATTTCACAAACCCATACATTGTACAACAGTAGTAATCAGACCTTTGTAATTTAAAGTGTAAAATGTTAATAAATACCTTTTATTCTTTAGTTTGGTACAGTTAGAGCACCAGTAATTGACAAGGAACCAATGACTGTAACATTCTTATTCTATGGAAAGTAATTTCATTCTTTAAACAATGTACTTATTTAGTAGTAAGATTTTTACTTAATTTATTTTATAATTGTAACAATCAACCATAATTATACATATGTCTGAAAACAAGACCCGTGACCAACATGGACAAACTTCAATCAAAAGTAACTGGATAGTAACAGATGTAAGTATGCAAATAGTTACTCATCAACATATTCCACGAATCGAGATGTCATTTTATTGTATCACCTGACCACACACATGTACTAAGTATATTATATTATTACGATTAATCACTATTTGCCCGACGATTCACCGTCTCACCGACTATCAAATCAGTTAGTCATCTTGCACACTCATTTTTCCGATGTCGTCTGACAATAGGTTTGATTGAAAGATTCAAAAATATGACGAAATCTTCGTTTCGGCGGTTTAGGACCACAAATGAAAATGACCACTTTTAGTAAAGTCCACTACTCAAAATACCCGCTTCGCAAAATGTCCACTTTACAAAATGTCTTGTACATAGAATGTCTCTATTTAATATTACCCAATTCTAGAATCACACACCTTGTAAAACGACAATTTTTTTAATTGACTGCTTTTTTATAATGACAATTTCTTAAAATGCCTTTTTTTTAATTACCCGCTTCTTGTAATCACCACTTCCAAGAATCCGTAAGTGATTGATTTAAATTTGGGTTCGCTATCATCACCGAGGATTCACTGGTTGGGATTACGTTTTGTTATCCATACAAATGTACATACTAATCCCATCGGTGATGCTCAAAGATAGCCCTACTTACCCACTGTGGTGCCATGGGCATCACCGGTAGGATCCAGTTTGGTACATGAGAACAATACAATACTGTAAGGCACGTCCCACCAGCGGCGATAAAACAAGTAGCTATCGGCTATTTTCTCGCACAAGAAACGTAAATGAATAAAACTTAAAAAAAAAGAAAACCGACTTCAAAAAGGATGAAATAAAAATGATTACTTAATAATATATTTGAATGAGAAGTTGTTGTATATATGTTTGTACTAGTATTTAACCGATAGTGTACCGGAACGTGGATCCGCTTACGAGAAAACTATTCGTGACATACGAGAGGTTAATATACAGGTAGGCATATTATATTATTCAGTACAGTTCGTAGTTTTTTCACGCATTAGTGCGCAAAGTTGTTCATTTCTTATCAGGTCAAAACTTCGGAGGACTATCTGTACTGAAAAACATCGTACGAGACACGTGCAAAAAGTAAATTTGTAACTCGTGTCGGTTTAAAACACATCCTTCGGTCGTGTTTTAATTTATCGCCACTCGTTTCGCACTTCTTATTTTTCGCACTAGTATCGTAATGTACTTATTAATATTTATTATTAATAAAGTTGCGGAGAGGAAAAGGAGGTAGCTCATCAAAGTGACTGATTTCATGACTTTTTATTTAGCTGGAAATAGCTTGAAGTTTAGTTTAATGTTAAGTAAAGTTGATGATCATTGTATGCCTAATAAAAATGTAAAAATGAATTTATCGTTCTTATTATTAAAATATGGGTATATTTTAATAATAAGAACGATAAATTCATTTTTACATTTTTATTAGGGGGTCCTAGAGACCATAGACTTTATAGTTACTCGAACCATAATTTTTTTATTTTTTTAGAAGTATAATAATAAATAAATAATGCTTTTCACACCACCTATTCAAACATAGTTCAATACTGCAGACGCCAGGACTTTGCAGGACCGAGAATTAGCGAGGCCGAATAGAAATCCAAGGTTTGCTAAGTGTTGTTCCAGGCAAGGCAAGTATAGTGCTTTTCAGAAACTTGCAATGAAATCAATAAAAATGTTCTCAATTTTACAGTTAAGCTAATGACAAACCTACATAACCTAGCAAAATACGTCAAAACTTCAAACAAACGTCAAACTTTTTTTTAAATCTGAGGTAATGTTTTACCGATGACATTTTACGATTGAATGCCAAGATGTCGTGTCACTTGCCAAAAGTAACAGCTTTGTAGGCCTATGCCAGCAAAATAGTATGAAATTTCATTACATATCAAGTTCACTCGTCGATCCAGAAACATGGAACTTCCTGGCTCAATTTGAAGTACGTAATGTGAACATTGCATTGCAAGTTTGAGAAATGGCACTTTTCTTCCCCGCTACTCGTTTTATCGCCGCTGGTGGGACGTTCAGTACAGTATTGTATTGTTTCCATGCTCCAAACCGGATCCTACCGGTGTTGCCCATGGCACCTTAGTAGTGGGTAAGTAGGGCTATGCTTTGAGCATCAGCGATGGGATTAGTACATTTGTAAGGAAATGAAAACGTGATCCCAACTTGTGATTCCTCTGTGATTCTCATGATAGACAACCCAATGCTTTGAAAATAATAATTATTAAAGAAGTTATAGTACATTACTGCAGGCGCCGGGAAACAACATTGAGGAGATTTAGAAATCCAAAGCCTGCTAAGGGTTGCTCTACCTTTTCTCAAACTTGCAATGAAATAATTAAAATGTAAAAAATTTCACAGTAAAACAAAAAACAAATTTACATATTCTAACAAGATACGTCAAAACTTCAAACAAACGTCAATTTTTTCAAAGTCTGTTTAAAGTAATCTTCTACCCGGTGACATTTACACTAAATAGTATTTTTTACGATTATGTTGTGTCACTTATCAAAAGTGACAGCTTTGCAGGCCTTAGCCTGCAAAATGGTATGAAATTTCATTACATATCATGTTCACTCATCGATCCAGCTCAATGTGAAGTACGTAATGTGAACATTTCATTGGAAGTTATGTTTTTTTCGGAAGTGGTGATTACAAAAAGCGGGTAATTAAAAAAAAGACATTTTAAGAAATAGTCATTAAAACAGAAGCCAATTTAAGAAATAGCCGTTTTACAAAGTGTGTAATTCTAAAATTGGGTAATATTAAATAGAGACGTTCTCTGTACAAGACATTTTGTAAAGTGGACATTTTGCGAAGCGGGTATTTTGAGTAGTGGACTTTACTAAAAGTGGTCATTTTCATTTGTGGTCCTAAACCGCCGAAACGTTTACATTATTAGAACGTGAGATCCGTCTTACCTGCGAGACGATAGTCGACATAATCGCGATTCGTATGACATTGACATTTTATCATTTATCGGTTTGAAGTGAATTAACCCTTAAATGCATATTGATGTATATATGCATCATGTATTTTTGACTTTATTGACAGCATGTCAGAATTCAAATTTGAAAAAATCTTTGTCAAGGTCATGCATTTAACGGTGTTTCTATGCGATTTTGTTACTCGTTTTTTTTGTTCATTACCATTACCACTTTATTTACCGTTTTATAAAAGCAAACGAGACTATTATGCCAGAATAGCAGACAAACATGCGTTTGCTACAAGATAATTGAAAATGACTCCACTATTTATACGCAGTTCGTCAATAATTTGGGAATGGTAATGTCTTGATTGTTGCGACTGAATAATCGCATAGAACTACCCTTAAGGGTTAAGCGCTATGTGACTATACTCATCCCACAAAAAATATTTAATCAGTATGCTTAGCACATGATTGGAGCGACAGTATCTCGCCGCGAGATAGACTATCCGTCCCTCTTTTGTTAATATAGCTAGTAAAGGACGGGAGATCTATCTCGCGGCGACATACTGTCGCACCAATCATGTGCTAAGCCTACAGGGCACGCTACTATGTTTTATAGGCAAGAAACTTTCAAATTATCGTTAATTTTTGGTTTTTCGCTTGTAGTTCGAAATTGCTACGTTTGATGGAAAACATTCGCAGCGATTGATCTTCGAAAGTAATAACAATAACTTAATAAAAAATACTTCAATCAATCTCTCAGCCGTGTAATGTCAACATTAGATACATAATGTGATAATTACTGCATTACTATACTAACCTAACCTAATTGCTTGACTAGTATCAAGAAATCTAATTTTGAACAGGTGGAGCACGTACAAACTATTTACTATAAGTGTCATAGTAATAACACTTCCTAACAACATAAATGAAAAGTGTAATTTAATTTCTCTCGTAAAATAGACGAGCGAAACTACAATAATTTCACGCTTGTCGCTATCAATATCAATAGCCACTGCCAGTATATTTACTCAACAGATGGCGCTGAATCGCTTTTTTTTAAAGAGTATATGTTGATAAGATTATTCATTGATAATATAAAACAAATGTGTATGTCAAATGTCAAGTTCCCAACCTATTGGCCTACCGCGAACTAAACAAACTGAAACAAATTTCGAGGATTTAATTATCTTTGTCACACCAACGTAGGCGTTATTAGAGTGAGAGAGACAAATCCCTGAAATTTGCGAACTTCGGTGTTCGCGGTCGGGCCGCTGCTTTGGGCCATTGACCGACTACCTACAGCCCAATCTCTCTCATAATATATGAGAGGAGCCCTGTGCCCAGCAGTGGGACATGTAAAGGCTGAAATACTAAATATTATATGAATATAAATCTACTCCTGTATTGGCTGTATTATATTAATATAAAATTCGTTGAGAAGCGAAAACAAAACGTGATGAAAGAGAGGTTGCAACAATATTCTATAGATGTAAGCACTCGCAATAAAATCGTTTGATGTGCAATACGCTTTACCCATTCAGAATACAGTGTAATACAAAATCAGCTTTATCCGTCAACTTATACAAATCGTAAGGTAATAAAGTGAGGTTATGTTAATATTTCAAGTTAACGTCTATCGCGAGATGGCTTTCTAGAAACACCTTTGAGGTATCAGCTCGGCAAATAGAATCGGCGAGGGCTATTCTCTTGGTATTGGTACTAAAAGAGCCTATATTGTATAGTTGTCCTCTTTCTTAAATAACCTTTTAGCTAAACAACGTATTTGAATAATGTCGTCAGAACTCGC
>JALPQI010019147.1:0-27136 GCA_025490895.1 Thaumatotibia leucotreta
TTTGTGCAAATACCTACATACGACGTTGACACACCTGGCTAAATTCGAAAATAATACCGCAGAACGAAAATTCGTCTTTTACTTTCGCACCTTCATATCTCGAATATGAATCTACTGTTACGAAACCACTTTGGCCTGAGCGTTAAGGTTGAAATTTGGATGACACAGGGCCGAGTTGTGAGGATCAGAAGGTAAAGAGTAGGATTGGACTTTGGACGGCCTTCGAGAGAGCTGGCTCAAACCAGTAGTCAGTCAACGGCATTTTTGCGTCGGTTTTGTTTGGTTTGCGAAACTTATTTAATGGTAATGACGTCTCGTTCCAAGCTTAATTTAGGCAAATACGAAAATAGACTCAACTATTTAAATTTCATCCTTGTTGATTTGTTTATTTTTAGATGTGCCGAAATAAGTACCCCTGACGCTGGGCCTAGGTTAGGTAGGGGAGACCGGGGCAAGACGGGATAGTTAAGAAAAAAATCGACTGATTATGGAAATTATATTGTTTATTAAAAATCTCTTACAACAAAAGCAACACTTATAGTTTTAACTAGCATATGTTTTATCTTTTATGGCACTAAATCCCTTATTTTCTTTGCAATTAGGAACTGGTTGTTACATGTAAAAAATCCCGTTTTGCCCCGTCGTTGGGGCAAAATGGGAAACGCTATGGGGCAAAACGAGCACACCTTTAATCGGGTTGCCAACCTTCACAAATATGTGCCTCTTCATCATCATCGTCTACACTTGCACGAATTATGGGCCCAGCCTTAGCACACACTGCAAATAACCCATCCTTCAGTGGACTGTGAATATAAGTACCCACAATATATGCAAGTACATACAATCATCAACGTCTTCAGATAAATTTATATCCGTGTCACTTTTTTTGTTTGTTGGTCTGTCTTACGCTTATAATTTTTACCATTTTGACTGCAAACAAATATAAAACAGTTTTATAACCAAATTTGAAATTATCAATAAACTAACTACTCATATGGGGCAAAACGGGATAGTATCCCATTTTACCCCGACCATTTTGCCCCAACGGACAGATTTTACAAAAATATCAACAGTTCTAACCTACAAAATAATTGTTCGTAAAAGCAACCTAAATTCGTTAGTTTTACACTGATGCAACATGTATATAGTAAAAGGAATAACAATAGCACTGATATCTACCTTTATGTCCATCGATCAAAACCAAAGAACTTCTTAACAAATCACCAAAAATCAGTTCTTTCTTGCTGTGCGACCAAAACAGGTAGTGACACGCACCCGCCGCCTTGACTCGTGTGAGGCGACGGAAGGTGGCGCGAATGGCGCTGTGTCGCGCTCTATTGCGCGCACCAGTTACGCACACAAGTAGATTTCCCGTTCTGCCCCGAGCTTCGTTTTGCCCCGGTCTCCCCTACCTATGCCTAAGTGCTGTTTAATAACAAGTAAAAAAATAAATTCAGGTTAACACGAACCACTAAAAACCTTGAACGAGGTGATTTGGTAGGTACTAAACAACTTTTACTATGGAGCTAACTCAGGAAAATCAAAAAAACATTTGGATGTTCATACAAAATGTCGTGATCGATCGGTCAAATATGGAAAAGACAATTTTTTTTTTAGATTTCGTGGTTGGTGCCCGTTGTAAAAGTTGTTCAGTATAGCCTACTAAACCACCCCGTTCAAGGTTTTCAGTGGCTCGTGTAACACCCTATAGAATACTATCACATCATAAGACAATGCTCGCCCCCTGAACGAAATCGGTATACCTTATGGTCGCATAATCTTTTTCAGGCTATTCTATTTTGGCATACTTTTCTTCGCATAATTTGTATTAGCATAAATGTACTGTCGCATAATAATTATTTCGGCATACTACTTTGTTCGCATATTAAAGTTTTGTAATAATTTAACTTGGACTAATTTATATTTGCCTAATGTATACTACGCATATTACTGTTTGGACTAATGGTTACTAGCCATATATTATATATTTCGGAAACCATAATTTTAGTTCCCTATTTGAATAAAACACTTTTTCTTTGTTTAACATCAATTTTAAATCAATTAACATGCATTTAACATATTGAGTATTTTACATATTTTAGAATGTTCTTTTATTCTGTTGCGGGTCTCTTGAATCTAAATTTTGAAATGCGTTACTATCTCAATATCAAAGTATAGATAAATTAGGTTAGGTTAGGTTAGTGTGTTGTCCTGGCGCGAAGCGCCTAAACTACGCAGAAAAGGGGGTCTGCATCGCAGACCCCCGTTTACCTCACTATTGTTCCCATATATTATATAAATAGATTATACACACTTGATTTGCCATGTTGAAACAATCGGTTTTCCTTAATCGCTTACATTTTTTTATTACTCACCGTCACTTTTATTCATAAAACTAAATGTGAATCTACCGTCATTCTCCGTATACAGTAGAACGCCTGGATGCTTAGACAAGTTGCCAATCGCTAACGCTTAATCGTCAATCGTAAACGAAAGGCAGCTAATTGTAATAGCATGTTAATCATGCCAGTTGGTAGTCTAATTTTAGGATTAACTATTTGTATGCATCGTGAAATGATGCGTAACAATGATTATGCAATTTTGTATTTATACTGTGTGATATTAGTTATTATGACGGGTATGCCTTTAATGTGTATGCTTTAAAATATTATGCGTAAAAAAATATGCATAAATATGATTCGCCTTGTCAATATTTCGGCTAGAAGACATTATGCGTAACTACATTATTAGGTACATTCGTTAGTATGCATCCCAATAGTGAACTCTGGATCCGCGCCTGCGTATTGCAATATTTAACATGGTTTTCTTATTTAAGTATTAGTAGGTAGCTACTTATTGCGTTTTGTGACGAGGTCTTCCTTCAATAGATTGCGCGAGTGACTTACATAAGTGTATTTATGATCTGTTCATATGTCGTTAGCGATTTGTCACGTAGGAAAACCAATAACGTATCTTTGTTTACTATTTATATCTGGGAAACGTTATAATCATAGGAATTCCACAATACTTATATACTGCTAAAACGTTAAATCACCAGATTTCAAACACTTTTCTTAGGGTTCCGTGGTAAACTATTGTTTCGGCAAGATGTCCGACGTCCGTCTGTCGACAGCTAGGTTGCCCGCAGCATAGCTCAGCATGCGTAGCTCTAACTTTTGATCCGTGTGTGCAAAAATATGAAAAACAAAACGTAGGTACTTATTAATCGTTTTTTTGGTAGAACGATACCTATACCTAATACCTACGTACTATTTGGAGCATTCATATAATGATAAGATTGATAAGACATTTTTTCCTGTGTGGGTTAATCAACAAAATAAAGATGTTTTGATATCTTGCTCTCCTAAACCATGGTACTAATGTAGTATACGTAGGGCAAAGGGCAAGCAATCACGGAATTCAAATAAATAAATAAATAAATAAAATAAATAAATATCTTGGGACATCTTACACAAATCAACCTAGTCCCACGGTAAGCTCAAATAAGGCTTGTGATGTGGGTACCAGGCGACGATATAAATAATAGATAGATACATATAGATACTTAAATACATAGATAACCATGACCAAGGAACAAATATTTGTGATAAATAAATACACAAATAATGCCCTCGCCGGGATTCGAACCCGGAACCTCCAGCTTCGTAGGCAGGGTCACTACCAACTAGGCTATGGAGGCTGACCTGAATATATGCAATCACGGGATTTTATTATGTCAAATCCCGTGATTGCATACGTGCATACAAATGAATCTCGAGATTGCATGCTCTATAATGTTTTAATATAATGTAAGTTATAAACGATTAGTCTGTCATACTAACACTTCAACTACAAATTATCTTAGTGGGTACCTCACCTGTACAAACTAAGTAACATTAAATGAATTAAAGTAAAACCCTGTCAAATATTTGGTAACTAATGAGAAGAGAGTTGCAGTACCATCTACAATATGTCATACAGGCCTGCTACCGCGAACACTGAAGTTCGCAAATTTCGGGGGTTTGTCTCTGTCACTCTTAGTCTAATTACGCCTTTGTTGAAGCGACAGAGAGAAATACAAAAAAATGCGTTTTTCGCAGGTCGCGGTAGGGAAATTAATTCGCTGAAGGTCGTTGTGCTATTCACCTCCAATATTTTGCTGACTCATCTTCAATATCTTGCGGTTTCGCTTCGTGTTCAAACTTAATACAGATGATGAGATGAAGTATTTACGAAGTTCCGTATAAGTCGTTTTTGTAGTGGCTAAAGACGTCATAGACATAAGTAATAATTGTGTTATTTGTTTAAGTAGATGTGGCTAAAGAAGTCTCTCGAAATTATTTCATTTTGTTTTGCGATTTAAGTTTCCCCAAGCCATGTGTAACTTACTGCGCAGTTTAGTTATGTTACGTAACATGTAGGTATACATACAAGTCGTAAGCAGAAGTGCGAGGCTATCCCATTGGTTAACTTCACTCATTATTATTTTAATGAATATAAGAGTTAGGCATTTGTTTTGAAACAGTCAATTTAAAAATGTATATTCTTAGGACTAGACTAAGATTGAAGTGTCAGTCACTGGTGCCTGTTAGCTAAATGTGTCCAACATTGGTACAACCATCCAATGATACGACTTACGTACAGTCAAAGACAAAATAGGGTAAAAAAGGTGTACCTTACCTATATATGAAAATTATCACAGTCCCAGTGCACTTGAATACTGTGTAATAAAGTAATAAAAACGTTGTAACATATTTATAAGACGATTCTTTCGAGACATAATTTTGCACATGACTGCGACAAAATATCCAATCCCTATTGATAACTTAAAATACCTACATAGGTACATACAACATACATAAAGCATATTATTATGTTGTATATATGTATTATACACATTCTATTTCTGTATGACATACAATATGCTCGGTCAGTGACTTCAGTTGGCGTGATCTGCACATTCGTAATAGTAATATTTCCTGTCCGCTTGTTGTTCCTGTTTGTATATAATAAATGGAAAAGACTTTCTATTTAACATATTCCGTCCGTGTTTTTCGGTGAAACTCTAACGGTGGAGTAACCCAATCCTAGTATAGGTTAGATACCTACTTAATATAATTACTTTTACCTACTATAAAAAAAATACAGTGGACAGGGAAATTTGGGTGTTAAATTTTGTGAGGTAAACGTAGGTCTAACGCTCAACACCATAGTACCTACCCATTACATTAGTTGCCACAACAGTAAGATAAAACGGTATGACTTTTATACCATGGATGATGGGACGAGTGCTTGTCTGGGAAGCTACGTGCGTCGGTTGGAGGGGCGGCTCAGACGACAGTACAGCCGCCAGACAGCTGACACCAGCAGCTCTCTCTTTCGACCCAGCGGGACCCTGCCCGGGTGCTCGCGCTGGGTCACCATTTTCTTTCTCCCTTAGCGGTAGACTCTCAACAACGAGCCAGCACTGCCGCTAGCGATACCCCGACAGCCGCGCACCGAGCACCAGCCTCTCTCTTTCTCCATCTGTCTTCCTTTTCAGATCTCAGATCGGACTATGCCTTGCCTTACCGCACCATCATCACCAAAATCATTTTATCTCTCGCCATGCCTACAGCAAATTTTCCTTGAGCAGCCTCTCAACAACGTCCCCAAATGGCGGTGCAACGACCGTCCCACCTTTGTGCGATGCGACCCGGCCACAGCTGCAGCAGCGAAAACACATCTTCCAGGAGGAGTATCGTTTGTATATTCAGTTCATTCAGACGAAGAATGCTGCCAGCGTCTTTGGCGCAATGCCTAGAGGGCTTTATTTAGGTTTTTTATTAGTTAGGATACTTTTTTAATTAAATTTTAGGTATTTTGTAATGCTATTTTATTTATAGGTTATTAGTTCATAATTTAATATTACTTTTGTTTCTACCTTTCTGTTATAGTTGCCGATTTCTAAGAATCAACTTTTGACAGTTTAGAAATGAGCCTTTTAAATAGGACGTTAAGTTAAGACTATCGGAAAAACGGTGAGTCTTACCCTCATATTAATAAGGTTTGATCTATAACTGTCAAAAGTTCATACTTAGTAATCTGCAATTTATTCTTTGTTATTTTCTTTCAATAAATATCTATACCTACAAAAAATATATAACTGCCAATCAAAACGTTCAGAAATCGGCCACGAGAAATATTATTTGTAGTCTTAACAAATCTGTTACAACAATTTACAGTTACTATATAAAGTCTTGGAAGTATAATAACCGTAGTATTTACTGATAAGTCTACATTGTTCTAAAGTTGACCTTTGAGCTACTTTATCTGAACTGATGATTGATTTACCAATTTATATAGTGGTGTAACCACGGTAATAATAGACAAGTAAATAATATGGACTAGTATTGAACTCTAGTTTTGGTACCTAGTTGACGAATCGATAACTATGTCAGTTAAAGTGGCTATTATATGATAACCAAGTTTAAATATCGGTATTTATGTAATAGAATGGCTCTCCCCTCCCAGTATTATAAATGCTACAGCTGGAGTAACAGAGAATGAATGAATTTTTGTCTTTCCTCATCAGTGTCGTATGTATATGATGGTCCAGCTTTTACCGTTTATCGTGCTGCCGGTCACCCTCGCAATTCCATACTGCGTTTACCGTTTATCACCCTAGCAATTTAGTTTCCATACGTCTCAGAACGTGACGGCAGCGCCGATTAAACGATTAACACGGAACCATCATAAGCCTACAGAAAACTGTTGTAGTCTTACTCCAATGCACAAAAACAATGCTCAGGCGCGAACTCTTAACCCTTAAATTGGGAACGTATATCAAAATACACATATTTTTCAACCCACTTTTTGTATTTTTGTTTAAAGACAGAATTTTCTGCTCTACAAAAGGAGCATTCCATTGGGCTGTCCCGTACAAACGCGTGTATATTTCGATAATGAGTCATTTTTGTTTGACTCCTCTAGTCACGAAAGAGAACTTCGATAAACCCACAATTTTGAGGAAAACCGTGTTCGTACGGGACATCGGTGGACTTTTTCGTGGAATGCACCAAAATGGCGAGGAGGCTAGGCTAGAATTTCATATTACTATAGTCATCATCAAGTCTCATTATGTTGTATTAATTCTTACACAAAAATAATTGTAAACAACTTGACACCATTTCGATAAGTTTAAAGACAAATAACTCGATTAATGACTAAACATTGAGTCAGGTAAACAGTCAGGGTATCGAATATGCTACTATATCAGGAATTATGATTTTGACGAACACAATTAGGATAACCTGTTAATGGATAAACTAGTTAACTTACAATTTTATTAATTATGTAGTTAATGCATTTGAAGTTGGCACTTGTTTATTCGTGATCATTAATTGGTTGAAGCCAGCTCGTTTCATGACGAATCCAGGTGGTATGGTATTTAGTTGGTCTAAAAATAATTGTTATAACAACACGAAAGTGTACAAATTGTTATTTTAAATATCTAAAAGTACAGACACAATGACTATAGGGTTACAGAATTTTTTAAATTGATACAGAGTTTACTACTTAGTATTTAATCTCGCGTTTTCAGAGCAAAATCTTGGTCTTAGCAACAATTAAAAACCTCAAACCTTGAGTTCAGTGGCGTAACTATACCATCTGGGGCCTGTGGCAAATTATTTTGATGGGGCCCTATCAGTAAAAATCGTCACATTGTACTCAGTTTAATTTTAATTTTAAATTCACGGCCTCTTGGGCCGGGGCCCTCTTGGGTCGGGGGCCCGTGGCATTTTGCCAGCCCTGCCACCCTATTGTTACGCCACTGCTTGAGTTCACATACTTTTTCAGTCAAAATTATTTATATTTATGTTGTATTTCCGTAAAAATATACGTGCGAACGTGTTTCACGATATCTGCCAAAGCCGTCAAATGCTAATGAATCTCAGCTATAGACTAAGTAATCTTTTTCGTTTTGTACTACCGGACGTACCTATACCTACGTTATTATGAAATTATCCAAAATATGTTAACTCAAAAGGCTACGTGACTGCAATACTGTAGGCATTGGCTATCAATGCTATCATATATCTAGTTTAATTTGTCATAACAAGCAATGTCACGGCCCAACTGCTCAATTTTGCAATTTAGACGCCTTATGACCTGACCGCTTGACGTCTTTCATAATCCGTCGGTAATATGACCATGACTTCGCTATTTTATAGGAGCGGTATATGGTAGACAGTAGATTCCTCTAGTTACTAGAGTCAAGAGTTTAGTAGAACAGTTGGCCTGTCAATTGAAACATTACCTTTAGGGCGCCTAGTGAACGCCCGGGCATTTCTCCGAGTGTTTTAAGTCTTTAACCGTTGGGAATTCAGTGGTAGTGGTCCCCTAAGAATCGCATGAATTTTTGGATATCTTGGATTGGGAATCGGGTAATAAAGCTGCCACCGAAGTCACAGCCGTTGAAATACTCGTAGAAGTGCCTGCCCGTTTTGCGTCTAAGCTACTCCGGGCGTTCACTATGCGACGACGCTCGAAAGACGCGAAAGTGGCTGCGGTCCCTTTATTACGGTCCATGCCTGAAGTCTGAGGGCCTACCAGAAACATAGAAAATCGTAAATATCGAGCATCTGGCTCTTTCACTAAAGAGCTTTTTCAGTTTTTTCTACAACACCCAATTAGCAAATAAAAAAAAAACCTTAATTGCAGTCAGGTTTGTAACGACAATTAAGAACTGATGTGGAGGAAGCCGTGTTAGCTTACGATTATTCGTACTACTAGAAGTACTAGATCGAAAAGGACCTAGTTCTTCGAATTAGTTTAATTCATTGGCACGAAACCCATATCAATATTATAGGTTTATGTTCATTTTAGATTCATGGGGCTCCAACGCACGCAAATTGTTAGCTGAAGTCGCCAAAGACCAAACTAAAGACCGAAGCTGGTGACTTCCTCGCACAACGAATCAGTATACAGCCAGGAAATGCCGTCAATAGATATCCTCGATACAATTCCACAAGGACCAATCTTAGATGTAGGTTAGGTTAGTTAGTTTTATTTGCGTAAAATATATTTCTTATCATATTCCTCTAAATGCATTTTAGGGTCACCTTGCTAAATTTTGGGACAGATAAATAGTCCAAAGGTGGGCGCGACAACAGACTACCTAAGTACTTAGATTAAATTATCTAGACAAAGTAATATCACGGGTATCTTAGATCTTGGCTGTAAGCAGGGAATTAATTGATTAGGAACCGGAAAGTGCAATGGTCAGGCCCCTATACCACAAAACTTTACAAGCGTACAATTCTACAAAATTGTCAACTTTTTGTATGGGAATATAAACAAATTTGTTGAATTGTACGCTTGTAAAGTTTTGTGGTATAGGCCACAGGTGTAGAGATACCTTTGTCGCGTTTTATAAAGTTACATTTTACAATTTTGCTGTTTGCCTCTCTAACGCGCGCACGTATTGACTAGAAATAGAGGCAAACAGCAAAATTGTAAATTGTAACTTTATAAAACACGACCCTGTTCCTAAGTTGTAGAAATGCCAGGAGTTTTGGAAATACTTTGTGTCTAGTCCAGTAATTTACAAGGTGATCAATCCAAATGGGTCACATGCATTATGTCTCATGCGATTTCATTCTGACACATTTAGTTTCCACCGACCCATTAGACCCCTCTAATGACACCTGCTTAGGGCACGCGTGCTGTTAGGTGATTCGTGTTGTACCTACATTTTCTAATGAATGTAGCAGTCTGGTAAATGGGTTTCTTAGAATTCATCCTATGAATTGTGATAAGATATCAAATTAACATCTCAGACAAACTTATCGAAAATAAAGAACTTATGTATTCGGTGTATCAAAGAAGTATCATACACAACGAAATAAGTAGTTTAGGTACCGGTCGTTTAAGCTTAAATCCCCTGAAAGAAAACTTTAAAACTGAAGACTACAATTTTATTGAGTTGTGCAAACGTTCGAATAGCTCAAAAAATTCTTAAACAAACAGAATTTATAAATCCAGGTAAACAATGACGAAGTTAACTAATTCAAGTCGAGGACGAGCTCATGATTTTATGTATGTACATAATAATTGTAACTACTGACGCAGGGTTCTGTTTACACTTGATTACTCTATTTGATTAACATAGATCACGTAACTAGATGGAACATGTATTGTATCAGTGCCTTTTAATACTTCACAATCCATATTGTTGGTGCCATATCTGTGTTGCAAAAAACAGGATAAAAACCTGTCGACAGTAATAAAGCCGATAGCCAATATGTTATCAGATTTAAAATTTACCTATAACTTTAGGATTCTGGCCGTTTCGTATTTTTAAAAGTATTTTCGTGGTCTCTAAGTAATAAATACACCTACGTACTACATAAGTTTATAAAGGCCATAGTCGGATTTTCATAGTAAGTCAGCCTTTAAATCAACCAGACTCTAGTATTTTTTTGTGAGTACCTCTTATGGTGAAGAATATTTCTGCTGAGTATCAACGTCCTATCGGTGACAGTTTTTGACTTATGATTTTTTTTAGTATTTTCCTTAATGTGTTGTATCTCAGGATGTATAAAAGCGAATTGCTTCAAATTTTGAAATAATGTTCTTTATTTAGATATGCATCGAATTTAAAAAAATGGATATCGATTGTCGTATAAAAAATTGAAAAAAAAGACCAAAAAATTTTTCATATTTTTTTTTGTGTACCTATGAAGTAGTGACACCTCTATTTTCTTTTTCTAATTATAGACCATACATTGGCCTACTAGTTGCCTAAGTATCAAAATTTTCCAAGCGGTACTTCTTACCAAAAATCGGCAATATGTGTTGTCAAGTTCTGCATTCAATCGGTGTTTTTCAATGTAGTATACAAACTCTTCATTTATATTTGAGTTTTCTTATCAGGTTATCTTATTTAAGAGTAAATCCTAATGACAACTTAATGTCATCATGATGCAAGCTGTTTATTTCATTATTAATCGGCCGTTTACCATTTCAACTAGCATATCTCGATAATATTTAACTGCAATGAATCCGTTTCATGGAAATATTAATAAAAAGTGCAAGAGCTGCAGCAAATATTTAAAAAAAAGATAAGGGTAAGAAAAAAATACTGAGGTCTCCGAGTGAAGCAAACCGGTTTAGTGTATTACTGTCAGCATTTACTCTTAAATAAGATAACCTGATAAGAAAACTCAAATATAAATGAAGAGTTTGTATACTACATTGAAAAACACCGATTGAATGCAGAACTTGACAACACATATTGCCGATTTTTGGTAAGAAGTACCGCTTGGAAAATTTTGATACTTAGGCAACTAGTAGGCCAATGTATGGTCTATAATTAGAAAAAGAAAATAGAGGTGTCACTACTTCATAGGTACATAAAAAAAAATATGAAAAATTTTTTGGTCTTTTTTTTTCTTTTTTTTATACGACAATCGATATTCATTTTTTTAAATTCGATGCATATCTAAATAAAGAACATTATTTCAAAATTTGAAGCAATTCGCTTTTATACATCCTGAGATACAACACATTAAAGAAAAAACTAAAAAAAATCATAAGTCAAAAACTGTCACCGATAGGACGTTGATACTCAGCAGAAATATTCTTCACCATAAGAGGTACTCACAAAAAAATACTAGAGTCTGGTTGATTTAAAGGCTGACTTACTATGAAAATCCGACTATGGCCTTTTATATAATTTTGTAATTTCATTACGGAAACAAGTTTTTCATTAAGTAAGCAAATAAATACAATGGCAATTCCTATGCCCACTCGTACTTAATTGAATAATTAATTATAGTTTAAAGCTGTTATTGTAGAATGTACAAATCGAATATAAATGGCTCCAAAGGTAAAGGTACCTACTTATCACAATCTGTATAGTCGACCAATTGGAACCCACTTGGGAACTATGTCGAAGTGACGTTATAAATCAGATTGTAAGAAACATTTTAAATCCACCTTACTATAGTCCAAAAGCTTCCAACAATAGTCTAAAAATTAATCGTATATTTTCCATTAGGTGTCATTATTATATTAATCGTGTCATTCATAGGCAAAAACTCTTTATTAATAATAAAAAAATACTTAGACAAAAGCCAAAAAGAAGATTGGGACTGATGCTTACTTCTTAGGAGTCGAAATCGTGGACCATAGTTGCAGTATTGGATCATAGTTGGGTGGTTTTACGGTAGGTACTTGTAATTGGTAGGTAGTAAGAGTATTGAGTGTACATTTCGTACACACACAACTCTAAGAATCAGATAAAGATTTTAGGTATTGCCTGCTCTTATTATATGTATGCGAGTAGAACAATAATAAAACCCGAATAACATTTTATGAGCCCTGCCCTCACCTGTTGAAACGCTTCAACCGATCTCGCTGGAGCGCAAACTAAACTTGTTGAAGTATTCTAGTATAAATTATCGTAGCCCGATCTAGATAGGTCCTCAATTTTCTCCAGGCAACCAACCCACCGTTGAATAAAGCCTATTTCAGAAAAAAACAACTCTGTAGCGTAGGTCAGTTGCAGTGCTCGTTACACTCATGGAGTTCAGAGTAGGTGTGGAAAATCTGATGCGATTTTTGATAAGTACGTGCAGCGCTGCAGCGTGACGCATTTGTTCGATTGGTTGAAGTTGGTTGCACGGCAAAATCGATCGATGATTATTCACACCAACTATTTAGTTAGGTATTTAATTTACCTGCACATAGTAGCGAACATGGATGGTTTATTTTTAACAGACGTAAAAAAAGAAGAGGTTCTCAATTCGCCTAATTTTTTGTGTCTATGTTACTCGATATCTCTGAGAATCGTGAATCGATTTTCAAAATATTTTTTTATAATCCCGAAAAGGTTCCATTGGTACCAACCAAGTCGGGGTCGGAGGATGGGATTTTGGAGAAATCGGTTGAAGACGGTTTTTATTTTTTCTATCGAATAGGAATGGTCCACAAGTTCAACTCGTAACTAAGCATCGATGGAAACATTTTATTTTGGTTTTATCTAAGTTTTTTAATCATTAATAAGGAGACTTTGTGTAACAACTGCGTCAATAATATAATAAATTACACAAAATCGAAGATTTGACTTAGTTTTGGACCATAGTTGGGAGCTTTTGGGCTATAGTTGGGTAGTTTTACGGTACCTTAATACGCCGCGTGATGGCGTTGACAGCAGTACCTAAGAATACATTTATCACCACCCCGACTCTTCTCGTGGGTGTCATTAGAGTAAACTAAGGGATTGAAGTGTCCTAAACATTAATTTACCAAAGACAGATGACGGGCAGCAGGGTCATCATAATGAACATACTACTGCGATCGCCAATCCGCTTGCCCATGCCCAACGTAATAGCGATTATGGGAATTTACGTCCAAAGGCATAGGTGTTAGAAGAGGCCTGTGTCCAGCAGTGGAATGAGATGATGATGGTGTGTACATAATACATAACTACGTTTATTGTCATATAATTGAATAATTTGATAGCAGTGTGGGTTTAGCGGTAATAGTCTGGATGGGTACTTTTGATTAGAAATGAGCAGAAAAGTGAAATATTATACTTTAATATCAAATTTCTGTTACTGGCGCTTGTCAATTCAGCACATATTAAATAGGTGTCTAGATAGCAGGAGACTTATAGTACTATATTTATAGGTAGGTGGGTATTTTACATTGATTATTTACTCAGTAAAACAATGATGAGGTACCTAACATTGAAAACTGATTGCTGCTTTGTTACATTACTGAATACTAAATATGTATCATATCCTGTAAAATGAAGTTAAAACGAGAATATAGGTAATTATGTATGAACATTCGTGCAACTAAAACAATGAATGAAATTGAATTTAACCTTCATGCGTGGTTTAGCGAGTTATTAAAAGTGAGTAACTGTTTAATTGCAGACTGTGATTATGCCCAATTGATCATACCTACATGATTGTGAGACTGTATCAGCATGTTAACATAATTATGTTTGCTTAGTATCTACTTGAATCTAATTAAACTAAAAAAAAATGTGTCGAAGCATTAATGTTGTTCCATAATTTTCAACCGACTTGAAAAAAGGAGAAGGTTTTCAATCCGACTGTATGTTTTTTTAATGTTTGTTACCGCATAACTTTCGACTGGGTGAACCGATTGTGATGTTTCCTTTTTTATTTAAAGCTAATGCTTGTTGAGGTATTCATAATATATATTGACAGAAAGTAAACAAATCACAATGACACATTAAATAAAATAGACAATATAAAGCCAGTATAAACGTTAGAGTTCGGAGTTTGCTGAAACCTTCTTAACATCCTCCCTTTTTGGCAAACTCTATAGCGTTAACCCAATCAGCCCGCAAATAAATGCCAATCTAGGCTTAAAAACAGGCTTAGTAAGAATATCAGCACATTGGTACTCAGTAGGAACATGTTTTACTTGTAATTCTTTATCAGTAACAAGTTCTCTGACATAGAAATGTCTAATCGCAATGTGTTTCGTTCTTCGATGCAATTCTGGGTTTTGGGCCAGCTTTATAACTGCGTCATTGTCAATTTGTAGAATTGGAGTTTCTTTCAGGGTTGTAATTTCGTTAAAAAGCCTTCTGAGCCATACTATTTCTCGTGCTGCTTCGCTTGCTGCAACTATCTCAGCTTCAGTGCTAGAAATGGCTACGGAAGTCTGTCTCCGACTTGCCCACGAGATTACTCCTCCTGCATAGATGCACATAATTCCAGAAGTTGAACGTCCTGTGCTTTGATCTCCACCGTGATCGGAGTCACTGAAACATTCTAATTCTCCGGGTTTGTGCCCCTTTTTGTAGACAATCGCCGAATCTAGAGTTCCTTTAAGATAACGGAATATACGTTTCACTTTGACAACATCCTCATTGGTTGGATTGTCAAGTGTTCTAGATACGACACTGACAGCATATGATATGTCTGGTCTGGTTCCTGTTTGTAAGTATGCAAGTGCACCAACCGCTTCTCTGTATGGGAAATTGACTTGTTCTTTGTCCGTCTCCATATCAGATTGTCCTTCTTTAATTATTGGAGTGCTGATTGCCTTGCAGTCACTCATTCCAAATCTTTCCAAAATCTTCTTAGTATATAGTTTTTGAGATATTTTAATGGAACCGTCATTTTCATTCCCAATCTCTAAACCAAGAAAGTAGGAAGCTGGTTTTGTAGTAATTTTAAACCTTCTCTTTAGTTCAGCTAAAAACTTTAAAGATTCTTTTTGATTCGTAGAGGCAATTAAACCGTCATCAACATAGAGTCCTATGATGGTTTTACTTTCAACTCTTCGTTGTTTATTTAAGATCAATCGAATAAATAAACATGGATCAGTATCAGACTGTTTGAATCCGATGGTCTTGAGATAGTCCACTATGCACTTATTCCAACAACGTGGAGCTTGTTTGAGACCATACAGGCTTCTCTTTA
Organism: Thaumatotibia leucotreta; assembly: GCA_025490895.1. Taxonomy (NCBI): domain Eukaryota; kingdom Metazoa; phylum Arthropoda; class Insecta; order Lepidoptera; family Tortricidae; genus Thaumatotibia; species Thaumatotibia leucotreta. The sequence continues at coordinate 15,456 of JALPQI010019147.1, forward strand.
GTTTGCATACTTTATTTGTGCCATCGCTAAACCCTTCTGGTTGATTCATGTAGATGTCTTCATCAAGCGATCCATTCAGAAAAGCTGTGGCGACATCAAACTGCATGAGAGTCAGCCCTTCATTTGCTGCAATACTGAGAATTGATCTTATCGTCGCTAATCTTGCTACGGGGCTGAAAGTTTCGTCGTAATTGATGCCTTTTTCTTGCGTGTAGCCTCTTGCTACGAGTCTTGCCTTATATTTATCAAGACTTCCATCAGCATAAATTTTTTTCTTAAAAACCCACTTGCAAGATATTAATTTTCTATCTTTTGGCCGATCTACCAAAATCCAAGTTTTATTGTCATTTAAAGATTTCACTTCGCTTCTCATAGCCTCAAGCCATTCTGTCTTCTGCGGACTCTTTATGGCATCTTTATATGTCATGGGCTCATTGTTAATCAAGGTAGAGACAACAAAATCATCATATCTACTAGGAGCTCGCAGTGTAGACCTGTCACGAAGTATTCTACCATCAGGGATATCATCATGATCTTCATCTGAATAATTTATTCGACATCCATCTGGTTCAGGAGACGACTCGTCCAGATCTTCCTCGTCTTGAATCGAATCATTAGATGTTTGAGGCAATATTTCCGCATTTTGTGGTATATCCTCCCTTGCTTCACACATCGGCATCGGTTGATTTTGACAAGACTGTGGGAAACTAATTTCAATTTCTGGATTAGTGCGTTCTTCCTCTATCTCAGATTCAGATACATCAGGTTCTAGTCCAACTGATTTTATTATAGATTCTTTAAATGTTACATCTCTTGACCGGATCAACGTCGGTTCGTTATTTTTATCGAATCCCAGTAACCGATAGCCGTCATCACCATCATATCCAATCAATATACATTTTTGAGCTTTCTTAGACATTTTCGTTCGCTTTTGTTTGGGGACATGTGCAAAACATTCTGTTCCAATCACTCTCAGATGTTTGATGGACGGTTTTTTGTCAAACCATAGCTCAAATGGCGATTTTCCTTCTTGACAAGTCGGCCCAGTTCTGTTCAAGACGTACGCAGCCGTGTTAACAAGCTCTGACCAACAGGCAAGTGGGAGCTCTTCGTGAGCATGCATCATAGTACGAGCGGCTTCTACGAGAGTTCGATTTTCTCGCTCGCTAGACCCATTCTGCTCTGGTGTATATGGCATTGTAAACCGGTGCTGTATACCATGTGAATGGAGTATCTTCTCGATAGTTTCGTTTTTGAATTCTCCTCCATTGTCACTAATTATTGTTTTTATAGTATGACCAGCTGTCTTCGTTTCATTGATCATCTGCACGAGCTTATCTTTGACTTCAGACTTGTGCTTAATGAAGTAAACGTGACGATAGCTGCTGTAGTCATCTTTAAACAATACAAAATACTTAAACTTCTTGAATGAATTTGGAAATGGACCACATACATCAGTGTGTATTGTCTCTCCTGGTTTTGTAGCTCTTTCTCTTCTTCCAAATTTATGTCTGTGTGTCTTTCCATATACACATCCTGTGCATAATTCAGAATCGAGTTTGACTTTAATACCAAGTTCCTTTTCAATCAATTGTTTGACGTGTCTTTTATTCTGATGTGCGAACCTTTCATGATAAAGTTGTAATGTGTTTTCTGTTGACAAAGTGCTCACTTCTGGGGTTGAATTTCTAATAGTCTTGACTTTTAGCTTGTAGAGACCACCATTTTTGAGACGTGTGCCAATCAAATTCACTTTTCCATTATTTATCAATTGACAGGTTTCTCTCTCAGATATGAAGACACTTTTCTGAAGCTTATCTTGGGCAGCAAGTACAGAAAACAGGTTGCGTCTTATTGCAGGAACGTACCAAACATCACATAATGTGATATGCTCTTGTCGACCATGAACATCAGCAATCAATTCGACTGTTCCTTTTCCAATAGCTTCAGCTGTAGATTCATTTGCAGTTGTAACCGTCTGATTCTTTGTAAAATGTTGAAAACTGGAGAATATGTCAGGCTGACACGTGACATGACTTGTCGCACCGTTGTCGACATACCAATTGTCAAGATCTTCAAAGTTGGTGACTGCTTCATTCGTCTCAACTTGCATTAGAGTCAGGTTTAAGTGTTTATTGTTTGCTTGACTAGTAGATGGTTGTGGTTGTGGCTCTTTGGGAGGTTTGCCATCTGCGATCCACTTTCGACATTGTTTGACGTTATGTCCAATAAGTTTGCAATACCCGCATTTCTTCTTTGTTTTGCGTAAAGATTTCTGTACTACTAGCGCTTGAGCCTCGGAATCTTCTTCTTTATTCGTTAAAGATCTTTCGTAACAACAGATTTGCGCTGTCAAGTTCTCAATGTTACGGTCCTTTTTTGACATTAGCATCCAACTTGACTTGAACGGGAAGTAGCTATCATCCGGTAACGTTTCTAAAATCTTGCATATGAGTAAAATCTCAGGCAGATCATATTTAGTTTCGTCCTTTCGTAGCTCAACCTTTAGTTCATGCCATATGTTCTTTAATTTGGATATATGCATAGACATGTCATGTAGGGGATCCTTACGATAACTGAAAAAGCTGTAGCAAAGATTGTATCTTTTATCTTCAGATGTGCCATCGAACAGAGTGTGTAACTCATCCCAAATCTGTTTCGCACTTGTTAATCTCATGACTTTTTGCAAAGTGACATCTGACATATTTGCCATTAGCATGAGCATCGCGGCACTATCTTTTTCATTATAGTCTTGTAGAGCTTTCTGATAACTAGCCTGGTCTGCCGGTGTAGCTGTTCCACCAGGTTGCGTCGGCGGCTTTAGATTCCCGTTGATGGCATCCAATCCTCCAGGCGTACCTCGCAGCAGTAACAGTACCTTGCAGCGCCATGTTGACCAATTTTCTTTGCCTTCCAAACGACCAATATCAATTTTGCAGCTCGTCGATGGAGTTGACATTTTGACAGATCTTGTTCGAATTTGGTTTGAAAATCGTAACTAATTATTTTTGATACAATATTTTATTTCACATATCACGAACATGCAAAAAATATTTATCTTCTCTAATCAGAACTACAACAATATATTTCGATATATTTTTCAATACAATATCTCACGTTCTGCTACCATGTTGAGGTATTCATAATATATATTGACAGAAAGTAAACAAATCACAATGACACATTAAATAAAATAGACAATATAAAGCCAGTATAAACGTTAGAGTTCGGAGTTTGCTGAAACCTTCTTAACAATGCTCACCGATTGGTCCCATTTTAATTTGGCCCAGTTCCGACACTGGCATCCATGATAAAACCATATAAGTCTTAAATTTGCATTAACCATGTACACGAGAAATGGACGAATGTGTAAAGCGATAGGTATAGGTACCAACCACGTCAACCTATTTCGATAACTCTTTTTTTAATCGACAATCAGAATTTACCAAGTTAGTCCTGTTGGCACCAAGTCGGGCTCTGGTGATATGATGGGATCTTGGAGAAATCGGTTGAAGTCGGTTGTTTTTTAATATTTTTGGTGATTATACCTCTTGTGAAGACTCAACGTTTTTATAAATTTTATCTAAGTCATCCATTGTGGATGGTATGGTAGGTAGCGAACCTACAGTAAAGTTATCAGTGAGTATCTAACCTATCAATTACGAGAAAAACGCTGCGTCAGCATAAGAGTGCGTTAATACGTTTATGTTACTAACATAAATTGCATAAAATAAGTTGTCCGTAGTTTGTACCCGGATGTGATTAAGTTTTTACCTGCTCATCGCGTCAATAATTTATCTTGTTTTGTTTGTGAAATACATTTAGGTATCTACTTCCATCAATAATGATATCAAAAGTATTGTGATAAATAACCGGTCCTGTCTAGTTTCTGGGATTGACTAATACGGATACATCTTTCGTGAATTTATCGCAAAAATATTTAGAAGTTCTAGAACACTGTTCTACCTACTGTCGCAAACCATTCGTTGCACTACATGCGGTTGACGTCGCGATTGGACTTTGGCCTGCGATTTCCATTCCCAACAATGTCTCTCGTGTATTCGTACACTGTAGAGCAAATAAAACAGGCGAGTTTGTGTAGAAATGTATTACGCAGTGGGCTCATTATATTGCTCTTCAGTGTATTCCATCGATCGATCGAGAAGGCCGCCATTTTATATTTACAATAGTGGTTTTATGTTAATTTACCCTTATTTGTCTTTATTGACTTCCTTGATGATAATTTCAATTCTTTACATCCGTAGATAGTATACATACATGTATATGCCAGCTTGTAGGGAGTGTGATTTACTTTAATAACTTACTCGTAATACCTACGTACTGTTTATTAAAAATATTTATTTGAAACTGCGATTCGAAAGCTTTAGTTTCGTTTAAATTGTATTCATTGTGGCTAATGATGTTTCTAGATAATTTTTGGTTGCCTTTTTAGTGCACCGATCATAAACATACCACCATATTTTTAACATAATATTTTTGTAAGTTTTTATTTCTTGTATTTACCTACCTACCTAAGGCCCATACCTTTAGGCCCATCACGGTGAGGCTATTGATCAAATGAAACTTATTCTCATTAACCTAATAAAAACGTACGTACCTTAGAAATGGTATTATGTTACTATCAAGCTGTTCTGTAGGTGAAAATAGGAATTCCGCAATAAAACAAGACGACACTCGATGATAAAAGTACCGATTTGAAATTTCGTTAAAGGACCCAGCTAATAAAGACGTGACGTAGATCCTACCTAGGTATCTAGTACCTACATAGGATAGGAACCTACTGATTTGAAATACTTTGTCGGTGAGTTTATTTCATTTATGGACCTAACTAGTATACTGTTCCGCTGCTGAACTAAAGCATTCTGCTCTTTCTTCCACCCATTCCTGTCTTCAGCAATCTCCCGCCGGTTGAAATGAAGGCCGTCAAGCTCTTCTCTCTTATCATTTTATTAGGGCCCAGACGCCGAGCTGGGATCCACAAGGTGGCTAGTGACTATTTTAGCCCACAAGTCTTCAAGCATACGGAAGACGTGTCCAACTGTCCAGTCCCACTTTAGTTAGGTAAGCAAAATAAATAATTTGTCGGAACTACCGTCAAGTAAAGTGTCCATAATTAAGTACCTAAGTTGTTTTGCTTATAACTTTGTATGCATATATGCATACTAGCTTTTGCCCGCGGCTTCGCACGCGTAGATTTTGGACTTCAATGAAAAAAATGTTTTCAACCGACTTCAAAAAAGAAGGAGGTTACCATTTCGACCGCATGTAGTTATATGCATGTTACACGGAATCCTGCGAACAATGAATCCTATTTTGTTTTTTTTTCTCAGGAGATTCAAAAGTGGCCTAAATAAGTTTTAATTTTGAGGTATTTTTTTTTAGTTTCGCCTTAAATGCCACAAACATTTAATCGAATGTTGTTTCAAAGACAACGGTTCAAGTATTTTCATTTCATCGACAAGTCATTCTGTCAAAGTATAGTTTCCGGTTTTAAATTAGTGAATTTTTAATGGTACTTGAGTTATTTTGTATTTAGGTTATAATGGAGATTTTCCTTTATGGGTTCTTATTTTAGTTTGGTTTAAATTTAGTCATTTTTATTCCGCAGTTCTAAACTAACCCTGAAAATACCTACTTGGATAGCTGTTCGCTTATGTGTGTGTGGGGTCACAGTTGTAACCTAACTCAAACCAATTTTAATAACCGTTCCTTTCTGCGTGGGATCACAATGGTCGCAGTTTTAACCTAACCTAAAACTACTTTGATAGCCGTTTGCTTATGTGTGGGGTCGCAGTTCTAACCTAACCTTCTTTAATAGCCGTTAGTTTCTGTGTGGGGTTGCAGTTTAAACCTAACATAAACCTACTTTCAAAGCCGTTCGTTGCTGTATGGGGTTACAGTTAAAACCTAACCTGAACCTCCTTTGATAGCCGTTCGTTTCTATGTGGGGTCGCAGTTCTAACCTAACCCAAAACCAACTTTGATAGCCGTTTGTTTCTATGTGGGGTCGCAGTTCTAACCTAACCCAAAACCTACTTTGATAGCCGTTCGTTTCTATGTGGGGTCGCAGTTCTAACCTAACCCAAAACCAACTTTGATAGCCGTTTGTTTCTATGTGGGGTCGCAGTTCTATTAACCTAACCCAAAACTTACTTTGATAGCCGTTCGTTTCTGTGTGGGGTCGCGGTTCTTACCTTTCCTAAACCTAAGTAGAATCTTACCTTATTACATTCTGTCTGAAGTCTGTTTCATTGAACAGCATATTAGTATGACATAATTAAATACTTAATTCCAAATAAACTACACGAATTAAATTTATCAACGCAGACATCGTCATTTCCTGGGTGAATATCTAAGCGTTTCAACCGCCTAATTTTGGTGGCATCATTTTTGTCGAAGTTTCTATTCGTTACAATGTACTACTTGGTCATTTTAAGGAGGCACGGTACCTTATACAAATGGCGAAGTATAACATTGAGACGTTTAGAAACTTCGGCAAAAATGATGCCACCAAAATTAGGCGGTTGAAACGCTCAGATATTCACCCCACAAAACAATAATGTAATCCGCAACAGGCTATGTCCTTTTCTCTTATGCTAGAATAGTCAAGCCAAAACATTTAAACCGGTGATGAGTCAGTCAATCAGGACCCCCACCACAGTGACTCGATAAACCATAGAAACGATATCCATGATGTTTTTTACTGTTTAACCATTTCACCCCTTTCAGAGGTTGAATTCTCAAAAAACCTAAAACACGTCTTAATCCTTTTATGTTTAGGAATACTCCTGTAAAGTTTCGGATAAAATAGTTTAAATAATCAAGTTTTCTCATACAAACTCTGGACCCCCAACATTGCACCCCTTAGGGTGTGGATTTTGACTTACCTAATTCTTTTTAAACCACCCCTACACCCTTAAAGAAACCTACGTGCTAAATTTTGAATTTCTAGAAGGGTCATTGTCAGATTTAGGTTATCGTCTTTTCGGTGGACATGCCTAAAGTTAAGGAATTCCTGTACTAATTTTGGGATGAAACAATTGACGGTACAACTAGGTTCCCCGATCTATATCCCTATGCAATCAAATCGTCACATAGATTTATAAAAGCTGTTAACTTTTGACCACCGAGTGGACAACTTTTGTTTTTCGGTCTGACAATGACCCAGAACCTTCTGGTTCAAACATAAATAATTAACCTTTGTTTGTTAGTTTTTCGACAAAATTAAATAAAGGTTAATTATTTACGTTCTCATTTAATTTACAAAATACTCCTGCGAAGTTTCGGATAAAATAGTCAACTAATCGTCGGCTGAGAATGCAATTGTGCTATACGCCACTTGCCTTGGTTTACAGGAGAGCGAAATGAAACAAAAAAAAAAATTTCTTGAAATGTCTTATAATTTTGCAATATTTAACTTAACTGACACTTTAGTATATTAATTTACTATTTTTTGTTATATACAATTAATGTTGAACTTATTATAGTCATGAGATATAAGTAGTTTTACAATTGCCATATCCATTTTGGTAAGAAAATGTTTAACTTGCTATGTATGATATGACACAAAGTTATGGATGTGTCACAAAATGATAGTGCAATGTCAAGAAAGGTAGACATTAAAAAGCAATTGTTTATGCAAATAAAAGTTATTTTACGACTAGATTTATTTCAAGTCAAGACGATAATTTATCTCAAATATGAAGACATACTTATTCACGTGAATATGGTGCCAATATTGATTCCCAATATTTATGTGAATCATTTTTTTACTTTCTTGTAAATAGATACCATCTCATAGGTGCCCTTCTCTATTTTGTGAAATGATAAGCTTTTGAACGATATCTAGTGCTAATGTCGATATGAAAAAATATCGATGAGAACAGCTATGCTATTCTCTTATTGACACATTCGACGCTGCGTTCGTCAACGAGCTCGATGTCGAGACAGCCTTGTCTAAAATCCTAGCTGTTTGATTTGACATTAGGAATCGAGGCTGTGAGCGAGGTTGTGGGCGAGTTCGTCTCTGTTTTTCGTTAGAGAATACGAAGTTCATACATTAAACGTCAAACTTTCGACGCAATGTAGTTCCAGCTCACACCGCATTCGTCGCCGAGCACTAGTGTCGTTTAAAGTACATTAGTGAATACCATTTTTAGGCTCGATGCTGCCGCAGCACTGACACAGCGCTGACAGCAAGGCGGTTTCCTTAGTGAATAACACTGCAGCTTATAATACGTTTACTAATGAATGACATATTAACGTTATTATTTCTTATCAACTAATAAAATTACAGTTTAACTACACGCTCTATAAATTAAAAGTCATATAATATGTACTTCAGGAACAGTGACCGAGGCCTCCTGTTGCCAGGACTTAAATAGCATGGCATGGCAGAAAAGCAGGAGGTCGCTGGTTCGATTCCAGTCCTGGTCATTGGGAGTTCGGTCACTTTTTCTGTAGTATATGTCATTTCTTACAATTTATGGTTAGGTACTCGTAATTATACATATTATGTAAGTATTTATACCACCAACTTATTAAGATAAAAGCTTGAAGTATGAATGACACAAATCATTATAAATCAAACCTACCTTCTTTATTGTCATTTATCAAAAGAGAGAGTAGGTAAAAAAAATATAGAATCGATACAATCAAATCGATTAATGGATTATGTCACAAAAATGTTAATCGGTTAGTCGCTTGGCACACTGATAAATAGCTGTAAACCGTAAATTTGTGTCATGTCCGGACATGGCACAATATTGTAATCACTATGTATTGCGGTTTGAGGACATGGCACAAAAATATATGTTTTTTTTAAGTATAAAATAAGAATTTTTAAAAATCGATTACTGTTATTTAAACTACAAAAAAAAAATTCTATCAAGAACCGTTAAAAACCGATTTTGCTCAAAAATGGATATGGCACAATTGCATTCTCACCCGACGTAATCTTGTTTCACCATACAAAATTTTGGAGCCCCATTTCAACCCTTTAGGAGGTGAATTTTGAAAAATCCTGAGATTACTTTTCTTAGATTTTTATTCTAAATTAGTTTCCGAAATATGAAATTTCTTAATCTAAAATTAAACTTTTTTCATACAAACTTTCAACCCTATTTTTACCCCCTAAGGAGTAAAATTTTTAAAAATACAAGTACTGGAGGTAAAATACTCGTATATAACATGGTATGTAGATAAGTACCTACATCTTCATTGGCAAGAATACTTCTATGAAGTTTTGAATTAAATAGCTCAACGAATCTGGTTCCTCCTTACAAATTTTAAACTTTCATTTAACCCCCATAGGGAATGAATTTTCAAAAAACCTGAAACACGTGTTTACTTATTTATTGTTAAAAACATTCACGTGAAGTTTCGAATAAAATAGCCCAACTAATCTTATTTCCCCATACAAACTTTAACCCTCCATTTAACCCCCATAGGGAATGAATTTTCAAAAAACCTGAAACATGTGTTCACTTATTTATTATAAAAACATTCCTGTGAAGTTTCGAATAAAATAGCTCAACTAATCTTGTTTCCCCATACAAACTTTAATCCCCCATTTAACCCCTTTAAGGGATGAATTTTCAAAAATCCGTTCTTAGTGCGCCTCTAGACATTATAAAGAAACTACATGCTAAGTTTGAACTCTCTAGGATCAGCGGTTTGGCCTGTGCGTTGATTTAAGTCAGTCAGTCAGTCAGTCAGTCAGGACATTGTCGTTTATATATATAGATGTCACAGGCATTGACGAAACAATCTATTGTCTATTGAACTGTACCTACGTGAATAATCAGCGGCCGTAAGGACAATAGCGAGCTCATTGTTCTGTTTAAGTAGGTGAAGTCGAAAAACGTAGAATCATTACGAATGAACGAATAAACAATGTAAGGTAGAAATTCTTGTTTAGTTATATGCAATATTATTAAGTGCATTTTTAACAGACTTCAAAAAAGGAGCAGGTTCACATTTTTTTTTTGAAAATTAATATCTCCGAGAATAGTGAACAGATATTCAATGTTTTTTAAATCGTAAGTGTATGGTTAAATACACAGCAAATAATACTTATTGACTTGCTAAGTTAGGACTTGGGATACGTTTATGAATGGGGATTCGCATTAACCCCTTTTTCATAAACGTTTCCTAACTTAACAAGCCGCTGCTAACCGTTAAGTATTGTTAATCCCTTTCGATCTTACAGTTATATTGATAACACTGAAATGGACGCCCAATACTCAGCGGCTTACTATGTTAGGAGAAGTTTATGAATAAGGGGGTAAGCATACACTATACATAAGGGCCTGCGACCTGCGAGTCCTGCGACACAGGACTATGCTACGAAAAGGTAAAATTAATCTCAAAAATTTGCGACTGTTAAGACTTGTGACAGTTAAATAGGCGCTTTGTAAAAGCAATTGGTAACTGTAGCCTATGGACGCCTAAAACGCCAATAAGGCAAGTGTCAATTGCAAAACACCGTTAAATTGGAGAAATTTATTCGAGCAATGGTAGGGAAAGGAAATTAATAGGTACCTAATACCTATAAACTAATATCTAGATATATAATGCAATTATTACGCAATAATTGAATTTTTATGTTCCTGTCCTATGTTTATTACGTACCAGTGTATTTAATCTAATATACATTTATACCTAGCCCCACCTGCGTAAACCTTATAATCTTATTATCGAATCCGTAATATCATTGCGGATTTGGCTTATAGTCATTTAGAATAATCGACTAGACTCTAGATAATCTAGTTCAGCTGATATTGACGGATCGACGGTGCGAAATGAGTTCAACGTGATAAGGGTTTTATGATCGATTGATCGTAGCCATCGTAGGTGGCAGGAGGTGTGTACAAATGTACATGCACCTTATTATTGACGTCACAACAAAGATAGTATTTTTTATACCGACGGTGGGTGTGTATGTTTTAAATGCCATTATGATACGGACAAATTGACAATACGCTAGATAATTAAGTTTGTCTTTAACTCACTCGGTGTGCCAGGTGATACGTAACTTAGGTGGATTACACCTCCAAGGTTCGTGTTTTACCGCTCGTTGTAGTGAGATGTGGCATACCCAACCAGGCGGTACGATCGATTGCACGCCTTCACGCGAGTTACACGCGATACTCGGCAACTGTCCGCGGAATCGGATACAATTTTACCCTTTTTTCCACCAAAAAGAGATACAGAAATGTATTCCATTGCTGAGGCTACCCTAGCTTTCATTGTTCTCTACCTATTTTCGTTTCTTTTCGAAGTCGTAACGGGATTAGTGGTATAGGAATGAAGCGGATAACATTAAATAGCTGTAAAATGTGATACTTATTTAGATCTATTTTTAAAATTTAATTACGATGTAAGCTACGTTCTAAGTCAAATTATCAATGCAATATTAGTTAAGTAAAAGTGTTAAGTATTTATTAAATTCATTCACCCATCTCATCGTGCACTACTGAATCATGTAAGTAGATTGTGTAAAAAAATCCTACCTTTATCCAATTAACGTTTAAGTCGGGCCTCTTTGTTCTTTATCAAATTTGTTCGCTGTGAATTGTGAAAGTTGTTCAATAATTAATTACTTAATAGTCTAAATTGTTTAATTATGAATTTATAAGAGCCTGATTTTAGTTACTTTC
>JALPQI010019148.1:0-24055 GCA_025490895.1 Thaumatotibia leucotreta
GGCCGCTACAATGGGCCTCATAAGAAGGCTCAAAGTCACCCAATAGGCAATGGAGAGGGCTATGCTAGGAGTCTCTCTGCATGATCGTATTAAAAATGAGACCATCCGCAGCAGAACCAAAGTAACCGAAAAAGCTCTCGGAATAGCTAAACGAAAGTGGCAGTGGGCGGGGCACATTGCGCGTAGAACCGATGGCCGTTGGGGCGGGAAGGTTCTTGAGTGGCGGCCACGTACCGAAGGCGTAGCGTGGGTAGGCCCCCCACAAGGTGGACTGATGACCTGGTGAAGGTCACAGGAGTCCGCTGGATGCGGGTGGCGCAGGACCGGTCATTGTGGCAATCTTTGGGGGAGTCCTATGTTCAGCAGTGGACGTCTTTCGGCTGATATGATGATGATGATGATGATGATGATGATGATGATGATGATGATGAACTATTAAAGTATGAGTATCTTAACAATCTCAACAACACTCTGAAGAATCAAAGTTTTGAGATAACTTCAATTAAAGTTTCATTTCTAGGGTACAGAGAGTATAACCTCTGACCAAGAAATGAGCCAGCCCTATGGTCACCAGTCGCCTCAGACAGCCTTTTCATTTTATATTAATTAAAGTAGATAAATTATAAATATTAGATGTCATATACCAAAGAAAAACTGTAAAGTATTCTAATAGGAGGTGCAGGCATGTAGGTATTGCTTGCCCTTAGAGAATGGTGAAAGGCGTCTAGCCTTGTAAGGGATTGCATATACCCGAGAAAATTGACCTCTAGTTGGTAAGACCGAGTGGCCGAGGGGTGCAGGCATCAGCCGCGAAAGCTGAGTACGTGGGTTCGATCCCCATCTCGGATTTTTGGTGATCTTGGTCGTTTTTTCTTTAATATATGACTAATATTTATAATTTTAAGTAGATAAAATATGTTTAAAATTATAGTTTACTTAGAAGTTGTACGGTTTTTTAAGTGTACCATCGTTATAAAAGAAAATTATTGCAAGTACTGTAACTAGAGCAAAGAACAAAGAAGAGTAAGTTATCTTTTATAAAAATTCAGTACTTACAAGGGAATGAGGTCCTTTGTAAGCGAGAGTATATTAAATTTATTTTATATGTTTTGTTTGAAAGAAATTTTGTATACTGAATTTTGTGTCATCATCATCATATCAGCCGAAAGACGTTCACTGCTGAACATAGGCCTCCCCCAAAGATTGCCACAATGACCGGTCCTGCACCACCCGCATCCAGCGGACTCCTGCGACCTTCACCAGGTCATTGGTCCAGAATTAGAATTTTGTATAGTGAATGTTTATTCCGAAAACTAAACAGAATGTACAGTCAAGGGCATAAATAAGTATACACTTTTTTATCTTATGCCGATAAAATAAGGTGCAAAAGTGTATACATATTTTTGCCCTTGACTGTAAAACAAATTGTAGGTAATGAGCTGTATAAGAATTAAAAAAAAATAAAGTAACAGTGGCCATTTCGATATATCTGATGACGTGATCATTATTAGTGACAACTGAGTTATAAACTTATACAGGGAGACTTCAAATTGGTGACACAAAATCAACAAATAAAACATGGAAGCCGCACGGTCCTAAATTTTAGTTGACAAATTTCACCCTCTCTTCAATGCATCACGGTAATGAATGTCAATATCAAACAATAAAAACTTAAACTGCCATTTAAAAATAGTTGCGATTGGTCCATCAAAGTTTTGATTGGCTATACTCTATAAACATTTGTCAAAGATGTTGCGCCGAAATATGCGCAGTATTAAGAAAAGCACTATGTCCTGCCCATCTTGGCACAATTGAATAATTGCTTTTGGGGGCATTTTTGAGCTGGCGTTAGACGTCCATGTTATATATGGTCGCAGTACAAGATAATGAAACATGAATCTATTACTGGTTTTGAACAACTTTTAGGCACTGGTCTCACCGCGAGCTACTAAGCTATGAAATATGAGCTATAAACACGAACGAAAGATATGCACTCCCTTGTAAATTAAAGAGACACGGCGATACTCGCCCAGCTGATAGCTGGGCGGGTATCGCCGTGTCTCTTTTATTTACACGGGAGTGCGTATATTTTCTATTCTGCGTAGCCCATATTTGCGCGGTGAGACCAGTGCCTTACTATGGGACTAAATATGAAAACTCAAAAAAAACTGACACTTCCATAGAAATGTGCTAGGATAAGTTGACCAATGGAAGCGTCGGTTTTTTTGAGTTTTCATATTTGGTCCCATAGTAAAAGTTAATCAAAATCATTAATAGATTCAGATGGTCGATGTGGTCAAAAAGTGCTCGAGTGGAGACTACGGCTAGGCAAACGCAGCGTAGGACGTCCACCGACAAGATGGACAGACGACCTTATGAAGGTCGCCGGGACACGCTGGATGCAGGTCGCATCTAACCGGTACATGTGGAGGTCCAGAGCGGAGGCTACAGAATTAGATTTGAATAGAAGAAACAAGTTCATTCATTTGTATGGCGGCCGAGCGTGTCAGATTTTGTACTGAAGTTGTTACTTGCCTATTTTAAATATTTTTAAATATGTCTCAGGCCCTTGAGTATTCATATTTTTTTGTGTTTTTGCAAAGAATATTACATAAGGAGGCATTATTAATGTTTTTGTTCACTTCAACTTACAAAATTTGACGCCCGAAAGCTGCAAGCTGCGATTAAAGACGGACAACTCAGTGAATTTCACTGAGTTCATTTGACACGCTAAGTAGATACGTTTGTTTGATCTATAGTATAAAAGACATCTGTGGCACCCTGTATAATGGGTAGTTTTGGGACAAAATTAAGCTGTTAAATAACCAGCTTATGTGTCAATGCCAACGCTATTGTTGTAAATTTGTATTGTGAGGAGATTAAATTCCCTTTTACCGACATAATACTCCCTAGTTTAATTAGGTTCAGTCAAATACCCGTCGTTTTCAACCCCCGCTTAGGGTGTGACTCCACTGATGCGGAGCGGAGCGGAGCGGAGCGGAGCTGTGGGAGCTCGGCCAATGAGACCACATCACAGTGTTTCGAATTCGAATTTGAAGAATGTAATTGGTCAATTTTGCACAGCTTCGCGTCAATGGAACCGCACCCTCAATATAGCAGAGATTTCTTCACATTCATATTTTAATGTTTCATATTTGTCATACCGTGTGGTGACGGCAGTAAGAATACTTTTGATACCTCAACTCTTCCCGCGGGTGTCGTAAGTCGGCTAAGGGATTGAAGTGTCACTGACCATTCTACAAGATTAATGATGGGCAGCAGGGTCATCATAGTGGTCACATTACTGCGATTGCCAATCCGCTTGCCCAGCGTGGCGATTATGGGCATTTACCTAATGCGTCTATACGCATAGTGGATAGGAGAGGCCTACGTCCAGCAGTGAACTGAGATAGGCTGATAATATGATGATGATGGCGTAAACTTATGTTTAATATTATCCTGACAGTTCTTCCTCAACCGAACGTATTTATCATAGCCGAAAAGTACCCAGCTATTGATATTAAAAATTAAATATGAAAATAAACAGTACATATTTAAATATTGATCAAAAGGGTTACTTACGTAATTTTAGTCGATAATTGCTCGACATGTTTCGATCCATTTAGAGGATTCTCATCATGGAGTACCCGTGACGAAAGCCCGACGTGTACAATTACCGACTAAAAATACGTGAGTACCTAACTTGTTTGATCAATATTTTAATATGGTTGAGTCTCACGTTAGTTATAATTCTAAAATAAACAGTACGTTCACAATTGATTAAAATTACTTTAAAATCTGGCTGTGTGGTGACGGCAGTAAGAATACATTTATCACCACCCCAACTCCTCCTGCGGGTGTCGTAAGAGTCGACTAAGGGATTGAAGTGTCACTGACCATTATTTGATAAAAGATTGATGATGGGCAGCAGCGTCATCATAGTGGACACATTACTGCGATCGCCAATCCGCTTGCCCAGCGTGGCGATTATGGGCATTTACCTCCTATTGCGTCTATACGCATAGTTAATAGGAGAGGCCTACGTCCAGCAGTGGACTATCATAGGCTGATGATGATGATGACTTTAAAATCGATTATCTGCAAAGATATTTACTTAGTTATTCAATATACAGCGTGTGTATTTGATACGGGCGAATATTTTAGTGGCGATTACTATCGGACCTAGGGAACCTATTTACATATTTTAGAAATTAAGGTTTTTTTTTTTTTCATACAAAATAATTGAGCCCGCAATGTATTGCATCCACTGGTAGCCACATTACTTAAAGTAGACATAAGTATCTAAACGTCATACGAGTCTCATGTCAGTTGGCCGGCATACAATGCTGCTGGGTTGCACTTTAGAAAAATCATTACACCTAATCAACAACAAAATTTAACGACATGGTTATCTTATACGACTCGTAGGATCAGATATTATAGCTGGATTAATTATTCGCCCGTATCAAATACCCACGCTGTATAATATAAATGTTCTATTTTTCTCATAGGTGGCGTGAAAGGCAATATGTATCACATCACACGGTCTCGAAATTATTTAACGTATATATGAATTCTTCATTACGCTCAGGATTTCACTATAATTATTCCTAACTAGTTTACTTCGCTACCCTAAAAATAAGTGACACAATTTTTGCTAAAATAGGTTTAAAACATTTTATGTTTTAAAGTTAAAATTATATTTAGTCTGCGTGAAGTTCTCTTTGACTCGTACAATTTCGGAGTTCCCACCTTTATATTTTCGTTCCGGGATTCCAATTATACCGGGATTTCCCGGTAACAAGATCTCAGTCTGTCGATGGGACTAGAAAGGATTTTGCGGAAGTAGAAATCGTGCGATCTTATAGAAATCCTTTGTTAGTATTGTCAAACAAATAGAGTTTGTTAGTTTCATTTGATTCTGCTTACCTCAAAAACAAAATATTTTTTTTATTTTATAGTTACATTATCTTACAACTGGTTTCATTTACAACTTTTATCAGCCTCCGTAGCCTGCCTACGAAGCTGGAGGTTCCGGGTTGTAATCCCGGCGAGGGCATTATTTGTGTATTTATTTATCACAAATATTTGTTCCTTGGTCATGGCTGTCTACGTATTTAAATATCTATATGTATCTATCTATTATATATATCGCCGCCTGGTACCCACATCACAAGCCTTAATTGAGCTTACCGTGGGACTAGGTTGATTTGTGTAAAAATGTCCAAATATATATATATTTATTTATTATTATTTTGTTAATGGGCGTTTTAAAACCTAATTCTTCGAGATCGATGCTGATTTGTGTAATAAAAATAATGTCCCAAAATTTTCGTACAAAATTTGATTTTCTGTAACGTGACTGTCATAGTAAGTTCATACAAAATACGTGACGTAATGGATTTTTTTGGAAAATGCCCTAAAACTGTTTTAAGTTTTATAAGATTAGATGAAGGGTCCACGGAAAAAACATGGCTATGTAAAGTTTTTTGAAGGTATGAATATTTTTCCCTGATAGCCGTCGTCTTAAGGATCCAAAAAATGCGGCTCTTTTAGTTTACTTTATAAAGGTAATCAGCTTAGGTTTTAATAGCGATGAGTATATTAGCGAACAAAATTAATCAAACCGTTTATTAACTCCAAAAACGGTTTTAAACAAATACTTTTCAGCATTGCATATAAATCTGAAGTGCAAAATACATATTTTTATAGGACTGAAAATTTAATTTTAATATATTTGATGAGCATGGTTATTAAATTAAATAATTTATGTTCAACTCAAATTGAAGTACGTTTGAAATTATGAGTATGCAATGAATTAAATTATAATACTTTTTCTGTTTTAAAGCGTTCAAGTTAATTGATTTTTTTTTATAAAAATTGAAATTATTCACACTGAAAACTATAAAAAGAATTACATTCTTTTATCTATAAGTAAACAATCATAAGCGAATGATAGTTAGTCGTACAAACTATATGGTATAGTTTGTCGAACAGCCTTCAGCAGTAGTACAAGGGAGCAAATTTAAAAGACATACCTAGGTCTCGTAGGACTCGTATTTTTTGTTTATTATTTAAAGTATAATTTGTCGCCCTTTTTACCTTTTAATAATTGTTTGTCCCACAGAATTAGATTTGGATAGAAGAAACAAGTTCATTCATTTGTATGGCGGCCGAGCGTGTCAGATTTTGTTCTGAAGTTGTTACTTGCCTATGATTTTAAATATGTCTCAGGCCCTTGAGTATTCATATTTTTTTGTGTTGTTGCAATTAATATTACTTAAGGAGGCATTATTAATGTTTTGGTTCACTTCAACTTACAAAATTTGACGCCCGAAAGCTGCAAGCTGCGATTAAAGACGGATAACTCAGTGGATTTCACTGAGTTCATTTGACACGCTAAGTAGATACGTTTGCTTGATCTATGGTATATATGACATATATTATGTGAACAAAACGTTTTCAGTAAAAACCGGTTTACCAATTCGTCGCACTGATTCAATAAACAAATCCTATCTAGTCTGGCTTATTGTCGGTGAAGATACAAACCACAGGTTTCAATCACGTCTCAAATAGTTCGGCAATATCTGTCTGTTTATTGGCTGGCGCAGTGCCAACGTGTCGTGACATGTTCAGAACAATAGAACTTGGTGGCATGACCTTTGCGAGTTACGTGGCATGTAATTTGCATGAGATAACAAAGGAGACTGAATTGAAGTAAACAGTTTTTGTTAATTATATTAGATATTGGAGTATTTCATTCATCAGCATTCGTAGCCTAGTCGGTAGTGACCCTGCCTACGAAGCTGGTGGTTCCGGGTTCGAATTCCGGCGAGGGCATTATTTGTGTAATGATTTATCATAAATATTTGTTCCTTGCTCATGGCTGTATATGTATTTATCTATCTATTATATGTACCTATATGTCGTCGCCTGGTACCCACAAATCACAAGTCTTAATTACTTAATTGAGTTTACCGTGAGACTATCAATGATATAATAAGTAAAGATATGTTACACCGGCTCTAAAATTGAAGCGCGCAGATTGTGATAATTCTAACAATCGCTCTTAGTTCTACTCAGACCACCGTGAGGTGTGTACCACTGCCGAGTTCTCGCAAATCACATGAACTGCGCCCTAAAATGTCATTTTATGTTATACAATAGTGAAAACTACGAAATAAAATGCAAAGGTGCCCTTAACATCAAACATCACGCGCAATTAAACTGAATTATATATTTTTTTCAATTTTACTATTTATTGAAAATAAATAGGACGCCATTATGACGTTTTTGAAATACTTCGAGAAAAAGACAAGCTTATGCTGTTTAAGATCAAGAGTAACAGAGATAAAAATTGTTATTGATAAACATTGTCAATAACAACCTGAATAATGCACGCGCAATTGTCAAATGCTAGTTGTCTCTTTTTTATTTATTAAATACGAGTATATGTATTTTGCCATCTCTTTTACGCATTTTGAAGTATGAAGATAGGTGTATGTCAACTGTCAATAAATCGTAGGTGTATGATGTGAAGTATTTATTTCGCTCATTTTGTTAGAGTATAACGTATCTTTACTTATATATCATTGGAGACTATGCCGATTTGTGTAAGATGTCCCAGATATTTATTTCATATGAGTAAATAAGTATTCGTAAAATTACATCTTCTCTACCTTTTTTTAACGAAAAACAAATTAACATTTTTCAGTCAATCTCAGTTGTAACAAATTGCTTAAATACGCCATTATTCTCAATGTTGACTCAAAACCAAGGACTTCAAATACGTCTCAAACGACTCGCCAATATCTGTCCTGTCTGTTTATTGGCTGGCGCAGTGCCAACGTGTCGTGACATGTTCAGAACAATGACTGGAACTTGTCAGATCTTTGCGAGTTACTTGGCATGTAATTTGCATGATAACAAGGAGTGCATTGAAGTGAATGAGGATTCTGAAATAAACATATTTGAGTTATGTATGCATTGGAGTATTGTATATTATCACTGTGCGGTCCATTCATCTTTAGTTGTCTTATCTAGTAAACAACTTTCTAACCTAAAAGTACACGTTTTCTGTTGTAAACAATGATATAATAAGTAAAGATATGTTACACCGGCTCTAAAATTGAAGCGCTCAGATTGTGATAATTCTAACAATCGCTCTTAGTCCTACCCAGACCACCGAGAGGTGTGTACCACGGCAGAGATCTCGCAAATCACATGAACTGCGCCCTAAAATATCATTTTATGTTATACAATCGTGAAAACCACAAAATAAAATGCAAAAATGCCCTTAGCATGACACATCATGCGCAATTAAACTGAATTATATATTTTTTTCAATTTCATTATTTATTGAAAATAAATAGGACGCCATTTTGACGTTTTTGACTGACTTTGAGAAAAAGACAAGCATATGCTGTTTAAGATCGAGAGTAACAAAGATAAAACAATGTTTATCAATAAAAGAATGCACGCGCGATTGTCAAATGCTAGTTGTCTCTTTTTTATTTATTAAATACGAGCATATGTATTTTGCCATCTCTTTTACGCATTTTGAAGTATGAAGATAGGTGTATGTCAACTGTCAATAAATTGTAGGTGAATGATGTGAAGTATTTATTTCGCTCATTTTGTTAGAGTATAACGTATCTTTACTTATATATCATTGGTTGTAAAATGCTGTATCCTTGATTAAAAATCAATTTATTAATCACTACGGATGGCACAAATACGGACTCAGGTATTTTGGTATAGGCAAATATGGCAGTTTACAACAGAAAACGTGTACTTTTAGGTTAGAAAGTTGTTTACTAGGTAAGACAACTAAGGATGAATGAACTTAACGAATAAATAAGAATTCGTAAAATCATAATATATTCAGTGTCTCTCTTCATTTTGTATTTATCATAATTTTGAATTTATGTGTCAATTTTGGAATATTTCTACTCTGAATCTTTTGATCCCAATGGGCAAAAAGATGTCTCATGGATTTTTTTTCTATTTCGTTACCATTTTCCATATTATATTCACTTTGTGCGGCGGTAACAAAGGCGGAAAGCCGGATAATGTACGGACGGATATTCTGGGTTTTAAACCTTAAGATACAAAACCTCGTTGCTTGGTATAGTAATAGAAACTTATGTTAAAAATGTATCTTTTGAAAACACAATGTCAATGTCAAGTGAAATTTTTGCCGTTTTATTTAATTTAATAATTTATAAAATATCATCTTACCGCAATTTATTCAAGGTCCTTCGAACCAGATTTTTGGGATTTGCGTAATAAAATCCTGACGAAGTGTTTGCAATAGATTCGTTTGGGATATAAAACTATTGCGTTAAGTTATTTGGTAAGTCATAATTGGTGAAAATAATTTGCCAAATGGCAGTACACTATCAAATATAAGTAATAAATAAATATCTCGGGACATCTTACACAAATCGACCTAGTCCTCAATAAAGGCTTGTGATGTGAGTACCAGGCGACGATATAAAATAGATAGATACATATACATACTTAAATGCGTAGACTGCCATGACTAAGGAACACATATTTGTGATAAGTAAATACGCAAATAATGCCCTCGTCGGGATTCGAACCCGGAACCTCCACCTTCGTAAGCAGGGTCACTACCAAATAGACTACTGAGGCTGACAATATAAGTCAAGCAAACGAAATAGCCTATGCCAATTGGGTACCATGTCAAACTGACGATATAAGCTTTAAGAAATCACTTACTGAATGTCACTGTGACATCCAGTGTTATTCACTAAGGAAACCGCCTTGCTAACAGCGCTGTATCAGCACTGCGGCAGCGTCGAGCCTAAAAATGGTATTCACTAATGCATTTTAAACGACACTAGCGCTCGGCGACGAATGCGGCGTGAGGTGGAACTACACTGCGTCGAGAGTTACCGCCTACAGTTCGACGACGAGCTGTTCTACGTTAGTGAATACCGTTTTTCGCAGCGCTGCGCTCTACGCCGAAGTGAAGGCTGTCTCGTCGTCGAGCTCGTTGACGAACGCAGCGCTGAATGTGTGAATAAGAGAATAGCATAGCTGTACTTGTGTTGTATGTGTTTACATGCTGGCACAAACGTAATGGGCACTATAAACATATAAATTTAATTTGCTTTGCTGCGAGTGCTCTTTGAAAATAGGTCACAGTTGCAAGCAACTCACATAATATATATGTAGGTACAATTAGTATGCTTATGTTCCTTAGTGCTTTGTTTTATTCTTTATAAATTTATTATGTGTTTTGTCAGCCTCCGTAGCCTAGTTTGGTCAAACTCAAAATCATGTTATGAGTCTTTCCGGTGGACATTTTAAAAGTTAAGGGCTATGAGAATTAATTTTCTTATTAAACCCTTTTTGTCATTCAAAGGCACTCCTTTCCTATTTGCCGTGTGGTGACGGCAGTAAGAATACATTTGTCACCACCCGAACTCCTCCTGCGGGTGCCGTAAGAGTCGACTAAGGGATTTAAGTGTCACTTACGATTATTTGATAAAAAAGATGATGGGCAGCAGCGTCATCATAGTGGACACATTACTGCGATCGCCAATCCGCTTGCCCAGCGTGGCAATTATGGGTATTTACCTCCTAATGCGTCTATACGCATAGTTAATAGGAGATGCCTACGTCCAGCAGTGGCTGATGATGTGATGATGATGATGAGCTAAGCTACGTTAACTTACTCGCACGTATCAGCTATAAGAAGTGACAATTTGATAATATTAGGTATTGGTGGACTTTTAATACAGTTGCCAGGTTATGCTTGAAATTTTATGCCAGAATAATTTGCACGTGAGAGGTGACACTATCGATTTTAGCTGCACATGGAACGCGTTAAGATCAACATGCATTAAACCATAGTTTTTTTTTAAATATACACCGTGTTATTATTGATTTCCGTTAAATTAAAGGGAAGCTTACTTAGGTCAAAAATAATCAATTTCTCTAAGAAACTAGTGTCTTTACTCTTACTGTTATTGAGTTATTAAAAAAATAAGTTTAATGACTGAACAAGTGTATTGCAACCTTTATTAAATCCTAATGTTACTTATTTTGACATGTGCCGTCAGTCACCTGAGATCTTATTCTTAAGGTTCTCTCACACTTGCCATTACAATTATTAAGTATGAAAAGAAAAAAAAAATGTTTACGTAATTATTAAAAGCCGATATAACAGGCAACTTCTGTTAATATGCCAAGTAACCTGATCAATTTAACGGAAATCAATAAAAACACGGTGTATGTTAGTGTATTTTTTTTAGATTTTGAATATCCCTTAAATTGGTAAAGTCAAAAAAACGTACGGTATAGCCTCCTCGCCATTGTGTTATAGAACAATCATCATCGTCATCATCATCAGCCTATGTTAGTCCACTCCTGGACGTAGGCCTCTTCTATTAACTATGCGTATAGACGTATTAGGAGGTAAATGCCCATAATCGCCACGCTGGGCAAGCGGATTCGCGATCGCAGTAATGTGTCCACTATGATGACCCTGCTGCCCATCATCAATCTTGTATAATGGTCAGTGACACTTCAATCCCTTAGTCGACTCTTACGACACCCGTAGGAGTCGGGGTGGTGACAAATGTATTCTTACTACCGTCATCACACGGCAAAGAACAATAGGTATTACATTACTATTCTCTTTGCTTTACAAATCCCGCAATACAAATTACCTATTTAGTACCCGCTTCAGGTTTCCTACGTTTGTCTACCGCAGTCTCCTTTGATCTTGCATTTGCGGTTGCGGCCGGTTGCATTCAAGAAACTAGTTGGTCTGTTTGTGTCGTACCTACTTTAACGGAATGCTATACAGGGTGAAACATGAGTCGTGAACAGTAATAGTTTTTTCTAACTCTATCAACAACTAACAATTGAATGCCCCACAAGTTACTTAGAAATAGTATTTTTTTTGTATTTGATAAAAAATAAACTTTTATACTCGTACCTCGGAAGAACAAATTTTATGAATATTAAATGCAATTTCTTCTTCCTACATGATACGCTTTGGCGCTTAAGTCGTATTTTTGTCTGGTCCCTAAACAATCATATGAAAAGGGTTTCACTGTAAAATCGTATGCTTATTCCATTTTCTCAGTTAAAAGCAATATAATAACAATCACAAATCTAACAAAAACGAAATGTTACTTCAAAGTATATATCAATGCCAGAGTAAATACAGCATCAACATCGCTTCAAATCCTCTCAAAGAACCTCATTATATATGCCCTTAAATTTTCCCTTTGCGTAAAGAATTACCAATCACTGTTTATTCAAAATTGCCTGAACAGAATCTCTGAAACACATTCGACATTTGCGTCTCTATTTCGCTTACAGATTTACAACTAAGTGTGACAGGGACGTAAAATATCGAAGATCACCGTAGTCGTCGTATTGTTAATACAATAGACGTTTTGTGTCTCTATTTTGCTTAGAGATTTACAACTAAGAGAGACAGGGACGTAAAATATCGAAAGGCTCGCCATAGCCGTTGTCTCGTAAACACGATCGAAGTTTTGTCTCTCTATTTCGCTTACAGATTTACAGCTAAGTGTGACAGGGACGTAAAATATCGAAGATCACCGTAGCCGTCGTGTTGTTAATACGATAAACGTTTTGCCTCCCTTTTTTGCTTACATATTTATAACTAAGAGAGACAGGGACGTAAAATATCGAAAGGTTCGCCATAGCCGTAGTCTCGTAAACACGATCCAAGTTTTGTCTCTCTATTTTGCTTACAGATTTATAACCAAGTGTGACAGGGACGTAAAATATCGAAAGGTTTGCCATAGCCGTTGTCTCGTAAACACAATCGAAGTTTTGTCTCTCTATTTTGCTTACAGATTTATAACTAAGTGTGATAGAGACGCAAAATATCGAAAGGTTCACCATAGCTGTAGTCTCGTAAACACGATCGAAGTTTTGTCTCTCTATTTCGCTTACAGATTTATAACTAAGTGTGATAGAGACGCAAAATATCGAAAAGATTCCCCGTAGCCGTGGTCATGCATGCTCTAAACCGAAACTCATAACGGCGAACACAAAACGGCCATTTTGATTTTTATTTTATCTTTGTCTTTATTACCAAAAACACCATGTGTGTGAGAGATAAACATATCGTGACACAGATACGTAATTTGGCGGTTGAAATTGGATTCGAGGTTTGAGAGAGAAATTGGTAAAATGCGTGATGTATTTCTGATTATGTTAAGGTTTTGTCTTCGAAACATTCTTTGATGTTACTGAGATAGAGTATGTTACCATGGTTTTACAAAAATGGGTAATAATACGCATTACTAGCAATCGTGGGACTAGGTTGATTTGTGTAAGATGTCCCAGGATCTTTATTTATTTATTTACACCGTGTTTTTATTGATTTCCGTTATATTAAAGGGAAGCTTATTTAGGTCAAAAATAATCAATTTGTCTAAGAAACTAGTACCTTAACTCTTACTGTTATTGAGTTATTAAAAAAATAAGTTTAATGACTGAACAAGTGTATTGCAACCTTTTTTACATCCTAATGAAACTTATTTTGACATGTGCCGTCAGTCACCTGAGATCTTATTCTTAAGGTTATCTCACATTTGCTATTTCAATTATTATGCATGAAAACGAAAAAAATTTTTTTTTACGAATTAAACAAAAGCCGATATACTAGGCAACTTCCTTTAATGTCCCAAATAGCCTGTCCTATTTAACGCAAATCAATAAAAACACGGTGTATAGCCAATATCTCATTAGCTTACTCGCTCACAGTGAGAACTGTGCCTAAACGCCATAATAAAGGAAGTTAACATACAGGCTCTAGACTATAGTTTTATTAGCACAATAATAACCATACTTTTGAATGGCGTGTGTGTTAGTGCCTCAGGATATTTTTATGATATTGTACTTGTAATTATAGTTACACGACATGAACTTACCAATATGAATCGTTACTGGTAATTGTTATAATTAGTGAGATTTTATTTTAAAGAGACTAGGTAGGACCACTAACAGTTAGGGCATTTTCACTTTTATGGACACCTAATCAGCGTGACATTAAAAAAGCTTCATTGCAGTCCGGTTTTTAACGACAATTTCCATTAAAACTAAATTTTGGTAATAATTTTATAAACTTTAAACTATTTGAGTATATAAAAATTAACACTAACCAAATTTAAATCAAGAAGATTTATTTTATTTTACTTAATTTTCGTTGCATAGGTACCTGATTGCACTTAAGCTTTTTAAGGTCACGCTAATTGCTGTCTTTAAAATTCAAAATGCCCGTTAGAATCACGTGGTCTAATCCACAAGTTGAAGCAAGAGGTCTGTCCTTAGACCAAAATCGTGGCCAGGCCATAGTAATAGTCATTTGACCAGATACTTCGCAAAAAGAGATACGAAAGAGGTTTTCTAAAGTCTGATAAAATGTCCTAAGACATGGGAGAAATAAATTAGATCTAGGAACAGGAAAAAGTACTCAAGAGTAACAGGCCACTCAGAACGAAAGTGCACTGTGTTTTCATGAGAAGGGCCAGTTTTAAAACTGCCTTTTAAACTAAACCCCAGACAACTCGGATCTGCCCGGGAAGGTTTTGTTCGCTCGCTTCGCCCGCTCACTGCAGAAATTTACACCCTCGCAACAAATTCTGCCTGACGAAAAATGCAAGGTAAGCTTCGAACATGTGGCTGTATACCAAATAAAAATATGCAAATCTAATTTCTGTCTTATAACACTCGGCGTAAGTAATAATATGCCAAGATAGTTTCGGGAAAAATAATATTCCAAATATTGTTACCAAGCGATGTTTCTGCCTCATGAAGATTATGTCAAAATAGATTATGCCAAGTCTGTTATGTCCTAAGCGTTTTGGACAAAATAAAAATGCCAGATAGAGGGAACTCCACTATACTAGACAACTCTTTTCTTGATAAATGTTGTGTCGTTTGTTGTGTCAACAATACTTTCGAATCCCTTTCTTATTCCGGTTTTATAATGATTTTTTTTCATTAGGATATCTAAACGCTAACACGTATTTAATTTTAAAATAGCGCAGTAAACAATTTAACCGTTATTTATACGTCTGTTTTTTCTCTAAGTGATCCTTATGTTTCCTTTCATATTATTGCGGGCGTCTGGCTTTTGTCAAGAATGTAATAACTTCCAGTAAATGTGACGTCACATAATGGCACAAGTTCAGGCCTGTTGGTATTAATAATGACGGTTGCATTTAGTGTTTTAAAGGCACTCTAGATGGCGCTATCGTTTAGGTGTGAATATTATATCACGCTATTAAAATTTTATTTTAAATTATGTTAAGTACCTGCGAAAGTGCAAATATCGCTTAAAGTATTTGGGTTATTGTCTGCCGGAAAATTATGCTTTCACAATAAATTCTAATTAATCACTCACTACATGTATCACAAGCCTAAAGTGAGCTTACCGTGGGACTAGGTCGATTTGTAAAAGTTGTCTGAAGATATCGGTGAGATGGCATCACTGTGGCGTAAGGTCCAACGAACTGTCCAAATAAAAATGTGAATTTAATTTTCTGTATTTTTTTTTGAGTTCATCATCATCATCATCAGCCTATGATAGTCCACTGCTGAGCGTAAACCTCTCCTATTAACTATGCGTATAAAAGCTGGGCAAGCGGATTGGCGATCTCAGTAATGTGTCCAGTATGATGACGCTGCTGCCCATCATCAATCTTTATCAAGGTCAGTGACACTTTAATCCCTTAATCGACTGTTACGACACCCGCAGGAGGAGTTGGGGTGGTGACAAATGTATTCTTTCTGCCGTTACACACGGGAAGTTTTTGAGTTATTGAATCTCAAATCATAACTTTAGGAATGTTTTTGTAATTCCTATGAAATTGAATTCAAATTGTGATTTAAGTACCAGTGTATTTATCACCGTTCAGCGTTTTTTTGTATGAAATGTCGTTTGGAATGTAATCATCATGTGAGCGCACAAATTTTCGTAGTCATTAGTCCGACCAGCGGCTCCGTATCGTATTAAATTGAGTGTTAAATTGAAATGTAGGGGAAATCAATTTTGCCAGAGACCTGTTAATAAAGACAATTAGATAGTTCAGAATTCTGGCATTATACATAGATGGGGATGATTTTTTTATTTATTGTAATCCTATAGTGTGGAGTAGGTATAGAAGAAAGAAATAAAAACATTTATTTGTGACGCTTACAGTACAAACATAAACAAGACAACATAGGAAAGAAAATAAAAAATAAATAAAAGAAAGTAAATGGTGTGTGCATCACTGCATAGATGAATAGATATTGCAAAAAAATGGTGTTTACGGAGATAACCGTTCCAGACCTGTGATCGATCTTTGTGGCAATTTCTGGGAGGCCTATGTGGAGCAACCTGGACGTCATTTGGCTGATGATGATAAATTGAGCTAATCGTGTGACGAAGTTTATTTGTATAAGAATGTCCTATGATATACCGGAATCCCAAGACTATTGATGAAAGTACTCAAACGTTGTTGATGAACTGTTTTGGTACAAATAAACTTTATTTTGTTTTTATTCATAGAATTTGGGTTACAAGTAGCTATTTAGAAGTAGGAATAGCAATAAATTTTATTATTTTCTTGCACATTAATCATCAATTCTCTTAATTTTACTCTATTTATTTATTTTGAGATACTGTATTAATTTAGAAGAATGATTTATTTAGATTCATGCTCTCGATTGGCATTAATGCCAATAATTATAATTATAAAAACAAAAGGTGTTTATTTTTATTTCCAGGCGAAGCAAGTAATTTTAAGAAAATCTGTGAATGTAGAACAACTAGCTTTTAAAAATAACATAAAGTTTCATTTTGGGACGCAATTAATAAATAATACAGTTCGTTTCGTTTTCGTGTCTCTGGTAGCACCCGTCGTTCTCGTCATATAGCTTAGTACACATATTAGGTATATGCTTCCCCACTCATTTAAAATTTGATCGCTTCATGACAGACGGTTTTACGCTAACCTAATTTTAATATAATGGTTGACGCTCTCTGATACCGACACTGCATACCTGGTATCTGATACTAAGCCGTGTGGTGACGGCAGCAAGAATACATTTGTCACCACCTCAACTCTTCCCGCGGGTGTCGTAAGAGTCAACTCAGGAATTGAAGTTTCACTTACCATCCTTTGGTTTGATGGGCAGCAGCGTCATCATAGTGGACACAGTGAAAATGTTGAGTTCCGTTTCTCCTGAAAACCTGCAGTTTGTCCTTTACGATAATTAAACCCAATGATATACATTCTATTTTCGCACTAAAAGTACGTGCGCATTTTGGACATGTCAACAAAAATTTATCTGCCAACAACCCCTTATTTATTTTTGTAAAAACAGGGTTGTTTTCTAAGAACTACAATTATCTATGATCGTAAAATTTGTTTATTGACGGCCGGCTGACGACGCGTCGAGACAGAGCGGCGCCAGACATGACGGCTGTAACTTTTATCCTTGTTGAAAAATTAGTTCTTAAGCCTTTTATTCAAATAAACTGCAACCATATACAGGGTGAAAGTCTTATACGGGCGAAGCTCTTAACGGGGGTTAGTTTAGGACATAAGTAATTAGTACATTTAGATAACTTTTACTTAAAATGACTCCTACACATACTCCAGGAGGAGTATCGTTTGTATATCGTCGCTGTGCCTTAAAAATTCGCTGTATTTTTGATAGATTTCTGGATTTTAACGCCATTTTGAACCTAACGTCAATATCTATATGCTCCAAAAACAGCGGCGAGGCTATCTTTATTAGTTCAGGATTTATGAATTTTAGCTATGTGATATCCATATATTATACACGGTGGAATTTAATCGGTGAACAGGAACCCATTTTTCTAATTCAGTAATCGATGGCGGTCACGTTTATGTAGTACTTAAGTGGAACCAAGTTTTTTTTTTAGCATAATTTTTTTTTATGTTGAAATTAAAATTTATTGTCACCCTACTAATGGTTTAGTCTGAAAAGTTTAATACCTCTTTTCAAACTATCAGCCATAGAAACTTAAAACATAAATGAGCAATAACCACTCACATGCTTTAATTTTTGCGATAGACTCTATTCCTATGTAAAATAAGAGCGATGCATGGCTGATAGTTTGAAAAGAGGTATTAAACTTTTCAGACTAAACCATTAGTAGGGTGACAATACATTTTAATTAAAGTTTAATTTCAACATAAAAATTTGTTATGCTAAAAAAAAAACTTGGTTCCACTTAAGTACTACATAAACGTGACCGCCATCGATTACTGAATTAGAAAAATGGGTTCCTGTTCACCGATTAAATTCCACCGTGTATTGAATTCTCTTACTAAAAAAAGTAAGTGCAAAAATCACATGACTGTTTTATATAACCATGAGTGACTTTTTATAATGGGGCCCGTTATGTGGTTTTAGGCACATAGCGGGATTTTTTAAATAAATTTAATAAGAACAAATATGGCCCAATATGTACTTTTCCTCACATAGCGATACATCGCGTTCGTAGACTATGCTATAGACAAAGTCTTACGACACTTAGCGAAATTTTCCCGTGACTATTATTACTGAAACATGTTTTTTTGTATTATTGAAGAGAACCACATCTTTCTTAAAAATAACTATGTGACAAATATTATCAAGATGTGTCAAATTTTGTAACTAGTTATTTAAAGCAATTTCAAATAAGACACATAGAGCCTTTGGACGACTGAAACAAAAACGGCTATTTGACATATTATTGGTAATATTTATTTTTCTTGTTAAAAAACGGAGATTTATATTTAGAAAAGACATTAAAATACGTTAAACTGAACATATTTATCAAAATAAAATATTGGCCAACTTTGAGTGGACAAGATTCAAAATAAACAGTTTTTTGTGTCTCCTGTAAAGTAGCAATATAGCGACTTTTGTAGGAACAGTGACGATATTCAGTTCAGTTCGCATGGCCTAAGTGCACGCTGTCGAAATCCCTTGGACGCTCGTCGCGCCGCTACCCGCCCCGCCGGCCGCGCCGTTCGACGCTCGACACTTACGCCGCGGCCACATCGGTCTAAGGCGACCGGCTTAGCGGAAAACGTATGGTGCTCCCTCTCGTACCCATTAGCGATGTAACGAATATCGGTTTAGCAATATTCGC
Organism: Thaumatotibia leucotreta; assembly: GCA_025490895.1. Classification (NCBI taxonomy): domain Eukaryota; kingdom Metazoa; phylum Arthropoda; class Insecta; order Lepidoptera; family Tortricidae; genus Thaumatotibia; species Thaumatotibia leucotreta. Next base: position 19,178 of record JALPQI010019148.1, read on the forward strand.
GAATGCGAATATTTGCGATTCATATTCGCGAATGCGAATGCGAATATTGGGTATTATACATACATATACACAAACATTAGACAATGCTGGTAGAAAATGCCCAAAGGCATTAAGTTATTAACTGAAATATAACATTTTATTCATCCATTAGTTAAAATGTATCATTTTTAGAGTCACATGTTTTTGTACCTAGACATCTAGGTATTAAGGTCAACTTAGAATGTAGTACTTCCTGCCATTTGCGAAACATGCGAATATTTGCGAATGCGAATATTCGTTACATCGCTAGTTCCCATATCGGCAACCCGCTCCAACTCATGGATTCGCTCGCCGCTGGTCGCCTTAGACCAATGTCGTGGCCGGGGCATAAGGCGACCGGCTTAGCGGAAAACGTATGGTGCTCCCTCTATACCCATATCGGCATATCGCTCCAACACATGGATTCGCTCGCCGCTGGTCGCCTTAGACCAATGTCGTGGCCGGGGCATAAAGCGACCGGCTTAGCGGAAAACGTATGGTGCTCCCTCTATACCCATATCGGCATATCGCTCCAACTCATGGATTCGCTCGCCCCTGGTCGCCTTAGACCAATGTCGTGGCCGGGCCGTTATCGTACTAGGTATATCAACGATTTATCATTCAGAATGAGTGGGGCCCGTGTAATGTTTTTGACAGCGGTATTCGAATGAGTTAAGAAAATGGGTGTCGTTCGGTTTTTGTCTGAATTTTGATGAAGCGGGTAGTTGGTCTAAGCAATTTTCGTCCATTTGATATAATGCCTAGTACATTTTCATTTTTTGTATTCGTGTTTGGTAAATTATGAGCCCCAAACTTACTGTAAAATTATTTTAATTTGCTTGGTTTTTTTTTTCAAACCTTATATTTTTACAGTTGACGTATATTGGTATGATTTAAAACGGGGTTTTTAATTTACTATGTGGGTCAAAATTATTTTCGTTATCTTGTTTCATACCACTCTATCACGCTTAATTTTAGTTGATGTTTTGGCTCAGTATATTAAAAAAAAAAACCAGTGCAGTTGCATTCCTTTTTTTCGCTAAATTTTAATCCATACATGAGAAATTGAAAACAAAACATCATATCATACAAAAATCATCACTCTGTCACATTTTTTAGGGACACAAAATAAGACAACGAAAATAATTTTGACCCGTGTATGAAAGTATTTTTGAGCAGCAGATATTTCGGCATCGTTTCAAAAGTCACCTTTAAGAAGTAACTCCGTAAATATATTAAATACGATACCAATACGACCTTTAAACCTTCAAGAAAAGAGCGTATTCCCACCTTAAAGGCCGGCAACGGATTTGCGACGTCTTTGGTGTTGCGGGTGTCCATAGGCAACGTTTATTGCTTTCCATCAGGCCCCAATTTCACCACATAGACGAGAGCTACAATTGTACATTTACTGTTTCTCCAATCTGGGGCGTCTATAGGCTACAGTTATCGTTTACCATCGAAAGGGCCGTCCGTTTGTTTGCCACCAACAAAAAATTTAGTGCAGTAACTTTAATAAATTAGCAGTAAATAACTACTTTTTTGCGAAGCAGAATTACAATAATCACAAAACACGACAATTGTAGCGAAATTCTGACATACAGGGTGGAAAGGGACGACGTTCCATCCCGCTACCGACCGATTCTACCAACCATTACGATGAACTTTCAGTATGGGACCAACATCGAAAGCGTACATGGAAAATTGACTTTTCCATACTATTGAACTCTAACTAATCACTCACTTTGTATGAGGGGTTAATTTTTTTTTAATATTTCGATGTTGGTCCCATACTGAAAGTTCATCGTAATGGTTGGTAGAGTCGGTGGGTAGCGGGAAGGAACGTCGTCCCTTTCCACCCTGTATAAATATGTCGAACCTTATGTCAAAATTGAATGAGAATTGTACTAAACCTTGCGACAATTGTCACGGGTTTCCGAAAATAAAAAGTAGTTTATTAACGATTTAATATCGTTATTAGTAATTTTTTTATGTTGGTGGCAAACAAGCACACGGACCGTCCGATAGTAAGCGGTAGCCGTAGCCTACGAAGGGCTGTGTCGTCAGTAGCAGTGATATTTTACAATTGTCACACTTGTAATTATGGTGAAATAGGCCACAGGCGATTCGTCTGTTCATATGCCACCTATAGCATAAAAGATATTGTATGGCAAATACCCCGTTTTAAATTCAACGAATAATGTAATCCTACTAATAAAAAAACACGCAGTATTCGAAGCTCCTAACTAGGTCAAATAGTCACCATACAAACTCAACATCAGATCTAAGCGATCATTTCATGGAAATCTCGTCTTTATTTCACTCTGTAAACGGATGTTTATCGCATCAAATGATTGTACAGATACGAGGTTTTAGTAAATAGCGTAATGCCTTTCATGTGTCTTCTAACAATTAATTGGTCCTTGTAGGTAATGTATGGGTAAGGCGGGACTGATAGGGTGTAGCTAGTTAAATGGGATGGATTAAGGTATGTTCGGGTAACATGGGATCGAAGAAATAATTAGTTAAGAGGAAACGGCTTTGTCCATACAAACAGTCCTTCTGTTTCAGCCATAGACGTATTTTTTTAAATTATAAGTAACGTAAGACTCAAACAAAAAATATTCATTTTCTATGGAGTGTCTACTAATTTTAAAGACCCCATAGAAAAATCTTTTTTTTTTCACGTGAAACTAAATACCTATCTCTTTTACCTGATTAGAAAACGATATTGAACAAGCCCTTGAACGGAGAACGACTAATGAAATGTCACCTTGTATTATTATTATTATCAAAACAATAAGCAATAGCCAAAAATAGCCAATTTTGTATGCATATACTCAATGTTTAGACACTCATAAAACAAATGACGCCGACCTATAAACCACTGTAAAATTATAGGCCACCGATAAATACACAATTCCACATTTTATATTTTATTTACTTCTGAAAAATACGGGTAAGTTAGTAGTGTGTATATAATTACGGGTTGTATGATTGTTAAAACTACCGGTTCTAAATCTGTGTTTAAATGTTATTACAAAGAAATGCTTAAAAACGGTTTTGGAAATCCCACTTCTTTAAATTTAAATTGAAGCTATTTAAAGTTCAGGAGACTCCTGTTCTGTTAGTCAAACTGTGACAACTGTTTTATGTAATAACGAATTTAACCTAATATAGCAACGTGTATAAAGAAAAGAATAGAATAACAATTTTTTCTTAATATTTGTAACATTTAACTAATCAAAGAAATAAAAGCCACGAAGTAGTAAGCGTGAGCCAGCGCTGTGAAAGATTGTCAATTATGATCTGTCAATAAGTAAATAAGTCTTATGACTTCATAGGTCTCATATAACGATGTTAAAATGTCATCAAAAAGACTAGAAAATCTGCGTTAATCGTTGAAACTTTTGGGCAATACGTAATAACGTTATGAAAACGTGTTTCAAACTAACAAATACATTTTATTTCAGGTTAAAACAGTTAACCAGTGCCACATACATCGAGAACATTATCTGTGATAAAATAAAACATAAGAGAGAAACCAGTGTCTTTCTGTTAACGTTATCAAAACAGTTATTGTTACCAAAACCGTTATTCCGCGCGTTAACTGTTGCGTAACTAGTATTAACTTCAATGTTGTGTTTCTTACACGAGTAAGTGTTTTACATTAGTGTTTTATTTTTTTTGGTAGTGTGTGTGTAATTTATTTGTTTGTGACAATAGTGACGTCACCGGAGTCAAGTATGACGAAGAACTTCCTTACCGTCACCAATATTGTGAATGAGGGGATCAAGGGCAGCAAGATTTCGAAGCTGGGGCTGTCGAAATACCTGTCACAGTCACTGTAAGTACCTAGTATAAATACTAAATATATGCTTAGAACGGAATTGATACGCAACAAGTATAAATACATGATTCAATTATTGGGCAGTTCTCAGTTCCCCATGAATAAAGATATTATTATTTCAGTATGTTACTAGACTACTTTATTTTGTTATTAAAACGTCAGTCAATACTAAACTTAAAACAAAAATACATAATTTAAGTTTGATAGTTACTGTCAAACTGTGAGTAGTTTTCAATACATGTTTTACGATATTTTTCATAAAAATAATGAACAATTTATATAAATTTATGTTTTAAAAAGATCTAATGCAAATGTGATGTGATGAAAAATGTATTAATTTCTGAAATAAAATTATGTAACTGGATAAACTCGCGTATATTAACTAATTTTAACTTCATTCCGGAATGAAGTTTAAATTAGTTAATATACGCGAGTTTATCCATTTACATAGTTTTATTTCATGTGTAATCCTCGCGGTAACCGAAGAAAATGTTATTACTTTCTATTTTTTTGTTGATAAAACAATGACGTACTCATAGTTTGTTATGTTATAAGTAATCGAATTTTGGTTCAATTTCTCTTTCAGTGGTATTTTTTCAAAAAAAATATTGAAAGCTATAACTTTTTTAAATAAACTGTTGTTTGATAATCAGTTATGAATAACGTTTTAAGCGTTATTCTTCATTGAATTTCGAAACCTAATTTATCCAGTTTATTTTGTCTAGTGACTACAGTACAGCACTAGGTAATTATATTTTAACTGTGAATAGGTTGTAAATTCCATTGTCATTTTAAAGAGCCAGCAATGTTCTTTTGTTTAATAGTTTTCCAATTACTGCATTTGACACTTAATTTTCTAGACAAAATCTGTCAAAATTGGGCAAAACTTAAGACTGAAATTTGCTTACCAATATAAACTGATTTCATTTTACATTTTGTTTATGTATGTGCATAAATATGGACGACGTCGCCACTTATTACATTATTGACGTATGAAACTACATGGGATT
>JALPQI010019149.1:0-22884 GCA_025490895.1 Thaumatotibia leucotreta
ATTGAAAGATTTCATAGAAACTTCAGTACATTTTGTACTGACCACAGTTAATATCTATGTTTTTACTTTTTATTGCAACTTGATCTATGTTTGAGTATTGTGTTTACCTGGAAATAGCTTTTCTATAGTTATGGAGCCAAAAGAGACGAAAAAAAAGTCAAAAATAATAACTTTTTTTTTTGATATTCCATACATTTTATGAAAATTACTAATCAAATCCGGAGGCAGAAAAACTTAAATTAAAAATAAAATAAAAATAAGAGTGATAATCAAATATCAAATGGCACCGTTTTGTAACTATTATCTTCAGAAAATCTAAATTTTTGAAAAATGACCCACCCTAATACATACACAGCCATGACCAAGGAACAAACTTTGTGATAAATAAATACACAAAGAATGCCCTCGCCGGGATTCGAACCCGGAACCTCCAGCTTCGTAGGCAGGGTCACTACCAACTAGGCTAGAGGCTGACACTCTGGATGTCCTTCATTCTATTTTAGACGATAACATTTGCTATATTTCCTGACACCCTGTTCCACTTTTTTTTTAAGTCGTCGGCTGATGTTGCAGCTCTGGCATTTTTTGAAGCTGCCGCTTCATAAAAGCCAAGTACCTTTCGATTGGGGGCACTTCAGGGCACTTGGAGGGATTCATGTCTTTTTCGACTATATCAACCTTGTTTGTTTTATGCCATTCAAGGGTGGCTTTCGAGTAATAGCATGACCCCAAATCAGGCTAAAACAAAGTAGGCATCCTATGCTTTTTAATGAGAGGCAGCAGTCTTATTTTTTAAATACTCTTCTTGGTATACTTCAGCGTTTAAACTACCTGTGGTGAAAAAAAATTGAATCTCATGCTACGTTGACAAATTGCTTGCCATACGAGTATTATTTACCAATTTTTTCAACACTGATGGCTGTATCTTGTTTAGAGAGAATTTTTCCAGCGGGCATGGTACAATACTAAGGTCCAGGGGTCGTTTATAAATCTAGTTTGCAGTACATTTCGTCGTCCATGATAATACATAGCTTTTTCTTAGTCAGCACATGATCATACAGTTTACTTGTCCGTTTTCTAACTGATACGACTTTTTTTCATCTCTTTTAGGTTGTTTCTGTTTTTTATATGTCTTTAGATTACGTCTCTTTTTAATTTTTTGTATCATAAAAGACGGAGTTTTCGCTTTTTTGGTAGCATTGGGCAGAAAGAGTTGGATTTTGTAAAAATATTCGTACTACTTTCTTATGCAACGCTGGGTCCCATGGTCCCTGTTTTCTTCCACTCTTGGGCAGATATTCTAAAGTTAAAGTGTTGGCGAACTTATTTATCGGTTTGTATATGCCTGCAGAAGTGAGTTTATACTTTTTAACGAGCTTTCTTATTGTTATGCCCTTAATTTTACACAAGTCGTCCAAAATTATTTTCCGTGTCTCTAAGTTAATCAGAAGATAAGTTAACCCCGTTATTAAAAAAACATAAACATACCTATTCGCCCCAAACTATACCCAAAAACATTAGTAATTATTTAGTTGACTAAATGCCAGCTGAACCATAAACTACATGAAAATATGCATTATAAAAAGTTCCTATTAAAAACCAAGCCCAAAGATAGAATTGCCAACCATTTAGTTGGGATATGAAACGATTTCATAAGATTCAATTGGAACATGATCTTTCGGCGAAATGACTTTATGCGAAAAATTGGTTGCGATGTAATATTCGTACAAACAATTTTTGGAGATGGGTTACCTATCATAAAGTCGAAAATTGTGATGTCGAATATTAGTATCCCGAAAACGTTTCCCATTTTATTAATTGGCCTAAATTTTGTTTGCCCAAAAGTACGTTGCCCTGCTTATTATTTACCCCCTTTCTCAATTAGCAGCAATTTTATTTCGCTTATGATTCGAATCAACACTCGTAAAAATTCCGAAGTATCATTTGCCAACTACTTTTTTTGGCATAAAGTATTTTGACCGAAGTATTATTTCCCCCCTATCAAACAATCGAATTCATTATTTTGAATAAACACTTGTTAAAATCCCGAAGTATTATTTGCCAACTACTTTTTGTGGCGTCAAGTATTCAGACCGAGATATTAATTTTCCCCTTATATCAAAAGACTAAGACTCCAAAAGCAAAAAAAAGCAAAGCTCCCGCCTTAGTCTTCTAACCTAACCTATCCGACTCGGATCTGCCCCGGGAGGGGGTCTATATCGGGTGGCATAATGTTTTTATTCCGAAAAATTTGTCGCATAATAACTTTACGCCGAAAAATGAATGGCATAAACATTGTTGCGCATATTTTTGTTATGCCGAAATTGTTAATCCTAACTTGGTTGTTCCTAAATATAGTTTGTCCTAATGATTTTCGTGTCTTATGTATATGTATCGAAAAATTATTGTGCATAATGGTGATGTTCCTACTATTTAATGTACTAAAAGTGATTACCTACCTTTAACTAACTTTAAAAATATTTTTTTATTCCTTATACTTAACTATTACTAAATAATTCGCCCTGTTGTCCAAAGAATTTAAGTGAGCAATTTTGACCTGGGAACCGGTCGACGAAGCCCCGCTGCGCGGGGCTTCTATTTCCGCTCTAAGGGATAAAAGGTACCTAACGAACCTATCCAGGTTAAGGTAGGGGAGGTTCAATTTATTTCTTTTTTAATGCGGGGGGCTTCGCCCCCCGAGCCCCCTTTTTTTGGTTTTGTAAGTATGAGGATGTGTAAACAATTGATTAAAAATACTTAAGTATTTAAAGACTACGCCATTCACTCCGCCCTAGCTTCGAAACCTAACCAATCCACGTCGGTCTTACCCTGGTTTACTTGAACATTTTTTTAACCAATCACCCTGTTGTTCAAATGTTTTGCATGTTGTTATTAAAATGCCTTTTTGAATGAAAGGCCATAGTCGGATTTTCATAGTAAGTCAGCCTTTAAATCAACCAGACTCTAGTATTTTTTTGTGAGTACCTCTTATAGTGAAGAATATTCCTGCTGAGTATCAACGTCCTATCGGTGACAGTTTTTGACTTATGATTTTTTTTAGTTTTTTCTTTAATGTGTTGTATCTCAGGATGTATAAAAGCGAATTGCTTCAAATTTTGAAATAATGTTCTTTATTTAGATATGCATCGAATTTAAAAAAATGAATATCGATTGTCGTATAAAAAAAAGAAAAAAAAAGACCAAAAAATTTTTCATATTTTTTTTTGTGTACCTATGAAGTAGTGACACCTCTATTTTCTTTTTCTAATTATAGACCATACATTGGCCTACTAGTTGCCTAAGTATCAAAATTTTCCAAGCGGTACTTCTTACCAAAAATCGGCAATATGTGTGGTCAAGTTCTGCATTCAATCGGTGTTTTTCAATGTAGTATACAAACTCTTCATTTATATTTGAGTTTTCTTATCAGGTTATCTTATTTAAGAGTAAATGCTAATGACAACTTAATGTCATCATGATGCAAGCTGTTTATTTCATTATTAATCGGCCGTTTATTATTTTAACTAGCGTAATTCGATATTATTTATGAGATATTCATTAAAAATAATATATTTCTGGAATATATTACTATATACGCTAGTTGAAATGGTAAACGGCCGATTAATAATGAAATAAACAGCTTGCATCATGATGACATTAAGTTGTCATTAGCATTTACTCTTAAATAAGATAACCTGATAAGAAAACTGAAATATAAATGAAGAGTTTGTATACTACATTGAAAAACACCGATTGAATGCAGAACTTGACCACACATATTGCCGATTTTTGGTAAGAAGTACCGCTTGGAAAATTTTGATACTTAGGCAACTAGTAGGCCAATGTATGGTCTATAATTAGAAAAAGAAAATAGAGGTGTCACTAATTCATAGGTACACAAAAAAAAATATGAAAAATTTTTTGGTCTTTTTTTTTCTTTTTTTTATACGACAATCGATATTCATTTTTTTAAATTCGATGCATATCTAAATAAAGAACATTATTTCAAAATTTGAAGCAATTCGCTTTTATACATCCTGAGATACAACACATTAAAGAAAAAACTAAAAAAAATCATAAGTCAAAAACTGTCACCGATAGGACGTTGATACTCAGCAGAAATATTCTTCACCATAAGAGGTACTCACAAAAAAATACTAGAGTCTAGTTGATTTAAAGGCTGACTTACTATGAAAATCCGACTATGGCCTTTCGGATATGATAAAAGTAGGCGCAGTGAAAATTGACAGTTCGAGTAGTAGGGAAAACAATATTTATTACAATGAACATTAGGATTAAAAATGATATTTCAATTACACGTAGCATCGACATAGCATCGATGGTAACCTATTGAAGTTTCGAAAATCCTTTATCCGATTTTCACTTGTCCGACAATCGTTCTTCTGGTTATTGATATAAGGGAAAATTACATTTCCGATTTATGAAAAGGTGGTTACCAAATCGATTGTCAAATAAAAATGTTGGCAACCGTTGTTCTGGTTACTGATATAAGGTAAAATGACATTTCGATTTCGCTTAGCATCGGATTTATGAAAACATGGTTAACAAATCGGTTGTCAAATAATAAATTTGGCAACCGTTCTTCTGGTTATCGAAATTCGGGAAAATGTTGATGTGGGATAGAAAACGAGGACCATTTCAAAAAATATGGTAAACAATGTACATGGATTATAAAAATTCGAGGAACCGTTTTCGGACAAGTGAAAATCGGTCAAAGGATTTTCGAAAGTTCAATAGGTTACCCTCTAATTCTGTTTCCATTCTGCCCAGAGCTAAATTATGCAAAGCAATCCGATGAGCCGCGAACCTCCCAAACGATAATATGAATTTTATAACACCTTCGCCATCCCGTTCTCTTTGTCTGAAATACGCGGCATTATTGAGCAAACAGTGGAACCTGAATAAATAGAATTAGTGAATAACTGGTTTATTTCTCGCTTACCGCTATAGGTACCATGTTTGATATTTAAATGTTGAATTGAGTATGAATAGACTAATACGTTCTATATGTGTAAGTAAACGTATAAATTCCGTAATAAGCTTTAAGGAATCGGATTAGGTTTTAGTATTGTAAATAAAGGAGCCGCATTTTCTTGAACCTTAAGACGACGAGTATCAGGGAAAAATATAATATTCATACCTTCAGAAAACTTTACATAGACAATTGGTAGGTTACCAGTAGGTCGTCACTCGTTACATTACAAAAACGCAAAAGTAACACGATTGTATTCTGAAAATAATACCATTATACTCAGAATTATTTATAATTACTTTTCCCATTTCCACAATACATGCGCGACCCGCGCGCCGCATCTCTATTTTTTTTCTTAACGTGAAACGTGATAGACAACATAGGCTTAATTATCTACTAACCTATGATTATGCCGTACCTACCTATGATTGCCTACCAAGCAGAAAGGTGCATAAATATTCTTCCTAATAATCTGATAAAGGCGATTAGTCTCTGGAGCCAGTTGTAGGTGGTTGTCAGGATAGTGAATTTTTCGGCATGATGAACATTGTTGGATAACTACTAACCAGCCTCCGTAGCCTATAGTTGGTAATGACCCTGCCTACGAAGCTGGAGGTTCCGGGTTCAAATTCGAGGGCATTATTTGTGTATTTATTAAAACAAATATTTGTTCCTTGGTCATGGCAGTATAATTTTGTATTTAAATTATACTTTATTACATCGTCTCTTGGTACCCACATTACAAGCCTTAACTGAGCTGTCCGTGGGACTAGGTCGATTTGTGTAAGATATGTCCCAAGATATTTATTTTTATTAATTATTTTATTTAAACGGTAATTATTTAAAGTGATCATGTAGTTGATTTTTGTTACCATTTCCGCGAAGGCTTTTATTTTGTATCAATGCTGGTACTTACGTAATACCTAACTATTATGTAGGTAGGTATGTAGCTTGAATACACGACATAAACAAACGACTTAGACTCTGCTGTATGACTTTTTTAATTAATGCTAATGTCACGCTTTGAGCTTTAGCAACGAACTTTGTGACTTTTAGAACTTCATTAGTAAGACATGAGTGGTGTTATAATTTATGAATTGTTAATTTCTTCAAAAAGTTGACTTAATAACTCAAATTAAAATAAATAATACTACGCTTGCATACGATTATACATATTAAAGAGTTTGTGCGTAAAATATTAATCATTAAGTAGGTAATAATTACCTTCCAATCAAAAGGCGACAAATAATAGTAATAGTACATTCGAACGATTGACATGCCTAGAGTGTGTGAAGCATGTTAGAAGTTTAAAAATATTTATTCAACTATTAAAACATGACTTAAAATTTGGCGTTGGTGATCTTGGTCTATTTTTTTGGTAAATGACATCCATTATTTATAATAAATCATGATTTAATTAAAGTATTTATTGTTTTAATACTTATTAATTTGGCTTACTCTTTCCATTTTACGTATAAATGTATAGCTAGCAATATCATGAAATGTAAAATTGACTTGTACCTAGAGTGGGCTTTGAACAAACAGAGTTTGTATACAAACTATTGAAAGTCAAACAAACCGCGTTAAACCCCAAGATCTCTCCCTAGACGAGTAATCCCTGGATAGAGCCATAAAGCACACTTTATCCGGTTATTGATGCTTCGGGCACGGACTTGTTATTGTCAACTCAACTATAGAACCAATGTTACTTGGATCTCTAGTTAAAAATTAAATTCTTTGGGTAATGGTACAGGTTATAGTGGTTTGTGCCAGATGTTGCGTTGGGAATAAACTAAGGAGATTATTGAGCGTAAGCGAGTGTGAGTGTGACATTTAGACCCTAAATATACCGAGGCTGAAAACAGTTGGAAAATTGATTTCGCTACAAGTATTTTTTCTAGTATATATTTCATTTTACATTTTTGTCAAACTAAATACAGTCAATGGGTATGAGTCGCTTTGAAAATTTTGATAGATATAGACGTTACCTATTTTATTAGTTTTTTACCTATTTTATTAGTTTTATTACATACATATTATCTGGCAATAAATCAGAGTTGTGCAAAAAGTTATCCGATTACTCCTTCCGATTACTTTGAATGTGTACTTTGTATATAATGTAGAATATGTAGATTAGAAAAGACACTTACAAATATAATTTACAGAAGTATTCAGTTTTTTTTTTTGCCCAACTCAACTCTGCAGTAAATCTTAAATTTTACTGATATAAAGTTAATATAAAAGTAATATAACGTTGATGTAAAGTTTTCCGAAAGTATGAATATAATATTTTTCCCTGATAGCCGTCGTCTTACGGTTCAAGAAAATGAGACTCTTTTATTTTTATTTCGTATAAATTGTTAATAATCTTTTTTTAAGTGAGTGATGTCACATTTGTGCAGTTTTATGGATGAATAGACCCTAATGCGTTCATCCACAATCAGTACAATGAAATAGAAACTAATAATGAATGACACGAGTGACATTGACGTTGACAGATTTTAACCTTAAGATGACGGCTATCAGGGAAAAATATAATATTCGTACCTTCAAAAAACTTTACATAGTCAATTTGAATTGACGTGGGTAGTTCGATTTCTGGTATAGGTTAGTGATTGCCGTGTTGTCAGTAGGCAAGCAGATGGAATACAGAGCCTATCGTAACTTTCACTCAGACAAACCCCTCCTGGGGCAAACAAACTCCGTCAGTAAAAGTATTAAGTAAAATGTCGTCCTAGTGAGTCGTCGTGAGAAAATAAATAGGTATGTACTAACAATACCTATCATTAATGCTTTACATGCTTTAAAAAATCGTAGGAAATGAACAGCAAAGTACATTCGTGTTGACATTTATTCGAATCGCCGCCATTACTATTGTCATTTGTTTTGATAGTCTGCCGTTGCGAGTCTTGTATTGTAGAAGAAACATTGTAAAAACAATTTACAATAGAAAATATGAGCAACAGTGACAGTGAGAATGATATTAAAGTTAATTACAATTAGTACAATATGATGTGATAGTATTTGTCTTATATTATTTTAATAGTATACCTATAGCTTCTGATATTACAATCAGGTAATTTCCCTACGGCTCGCGGCTTCTGAACCCATCTTAGAGCACTTATGATATGTGTGTAGATAAACTCGTGTATGCAACTGTACATAATTCGGCATTATGTAGCAGTTGCACAAACTACTATATTCCTTAACACTAAACACTAGGTAGGTATATTCGTAGCTATTAACGTACCTGTTGAATATCAAAAACAATACCATAAGAAGTAAAACTAATAAGTTTTGTACGCCTACGGAAAGCATAAACAATTAATCATATTGTACGGTGTATTGTTTTGCAAAGTTCAAGTGTTCCCGTATTAGTTTTCGTCGAATAATGATATAAACGGTTTTTGAACTGACTGAGCTGGATAGAATTTTTAGGTTCAACTTTGTTCAATTTATGTAATACAATATAACATAAAGATCTACACAGTTACTGGTCCAACTACTCGTACAACTAAGTATTGATGTAGCTATAGCTATTTATTGGAATTAGATATGTACATCATTTTATATGGAACATTAAACCTGCCTGATCAGAATATTTTGCTCTTAAATGTAGTTTTAAAATTTGCATTTTATTTAGCTACCGAACTATAAACGAATAATTATTATATATGTCTTTAATTCGGATAAGTATCTCTAAAATGTTTGATAAAACATGGACAATTTTAAAATTCCATGTATATGCTTACGCATCATTTTAAATTCCACTTTGTGTAATGGAAGACCGCTTTAAACTCTCCCGCGCAAGGGACAAGAATGACACCCATGTTTACAATTAATCTAGATTACGGTATTACGAAAACATTTCTACGCGAGGCTATAGTTGCAGTATCTTTTCAAAAGGGCTTATTCTCGTTTATTCTTCATAGAGATAAGCCCTTTTAAAAGACATCCGTTCTCGGGTGGGTGTTCCTCGTTCCTGTGACTGAGAATTATTCTAGTAGGAATAGGACACACGGTCGGTGTTCATCCAATTTCACGTCGTGTAGGTGGGTCTCGGCAAATACAGAACTTCACTTTACGACTACTTTGACAAGATAAGACAAATAATAAAGTCGTCCTATTCCCGGTCTATTTGGAAACCGTGAGGCAATTTAGAACTGAGATGATAACAGCTTTAGATAAGTTCATTTAATAAAATCGTTCTAGTTGAATAATATTGTTTCATTTAACGTTTCTTTCTACTATTGCGATAGCAATTATTCCACCTCAAGTAATCTCGAATGCTAAGTTCTCCAAACCCTAATTAAGCCTAAATAAACCTACACTATGTTAAAACTTTATTTTACTATATAATTAAATAGCCATTAGATAAACATAAATATATAAATAGTCTTTTCCATGATTTTCAACCCCCAGTTTCTTAGTAAAAAAGCTGAACATTTTTATATTACGACGTCAAAAAATGCGCTTACTATATAACTGTCACTCTTCCCTCATCATCACTCATAGTCTTCGTAATAATTTTTGTGTCACTCCTTATTCATCACTTTCATCAGTCATCATTTTGAAAGATAGGAAAAATTCTCACAATAAAGAACGTAATTTATGATCTGTAACAGTGCAGCAGAAATAAAACAACGATAAATAATCACGAAAATAAAATAGGTCCAAATATAGCCACAGATACAAATCAATTCTCCTGTGACCTACCGTAACGCAGATTGCAAATAGAACATGATGATTACATAGTTGCAGTCGAACGCCTTGCTTCATTCATGAATTACTACGTCAGAAATAATCGATTAGGTTTTCTTTAAAGGTACGAGTTCGCAGCCGACCGCAGGCGACAACTGCAGACGACGTGTCGCGACGACACTACTGGTTTCTATGTATTTCTATGAAATTCCCTCCGTAGTTAGCGACATGAAGCTCGCGACGCGTCGCCGAGCGGCAGACGGCAGTGTCGCCCGACCGCAGATCAGTAGTGTCGCTGACGCTCTGCATTTAATCATAGGACATGTGGCTTGTCGTCTTTTTCTGTATAATAAAAGCAAGTCATCATCATCTTCTTCCTCTTCTAATAAAAGACGTAAAAAATTGCGATCACTATTCTCGAACACGTCAGACATCTTGTTTCACGGACCGCTCGGAATCAACTGGATGCCATCTGCAGTTGTCGTCTGCAGTCGGGATCGAAATCATGACTGCAGCGACAGGACGCAACGACGTGTCGCGACGACATGTCGTCTGCTGGTGCTGCGTGCGGTCGGCTGCCAACTTGTACCTTTACAAATATCGTATAACCCTATCGTAAGCAATGATTTCGAGATAGTGATAGACAATTTATCATGACGGCCTCGGCACATCCAAAAATATTATTTTAAATCACGGGACGGGATAGTCTCAGATCAATTTTCCCAGTTACAAAGTAGGCTCAATAATTAAGGTTGCGATGTACTTGAATTGCTTGTGTGTTTAAGTATTAGATTACGATAAAAACATAGAAAACGAACGTAGCTCCGAATATAAGACAAGACATACCTAGTGCAGGAACCAGGCTAACTATTGTTGTAAACCAATACCACGAATAAAAATGTCTTATGTCTTAATTTTCATTCACAGAATCCTGGACTCTTTCGATTATAGTAGAAAAACAGTCTTCCAGGATTAATGTTCGATTCCGTAACCAATGTAACCATTTTGTATAATTTGTATGTTGATAACGGAATGGAAGGGATGTACACAGAAATTTTGGAGCATTTATTTTCTCTTATTAGGATCAAATGGCCACGTAATTGGAATGGTACACATTGTGTTTAACGGCATCGGCACTGGTAGATAGAATAGATATATACCGTAAAATCGTAATGCATTCTAGTTTTGTAACACAGCGTAGTGCGTAAGTCAATGTTAATAAAAAGGTGCCGGTGTAAATTTCATCACCACCAGCGCCTCTAACTCCAAAGCAAACGGAACCAACCAGTTTCTGACCAGTCGTGGTTCTCCACGGCCATCGAATGTCAGCCAAGGTCAAAATTACCTAATGACAAACAATATTTATAGCACCAATCGCAATCTGATATGTTCTAAGGAGTTCAGATCTGAATGTGCAGCTAAGATACTTATCTAGTGGCGACGTAAGACTGTTTGTCCTTCATTTATATTACATAATAAAAAACAGGCAGTCTATACACACTCCCGCATCAATCATGTGCTAAAACTTCAAGTATAATTTTCAAGTTTCAACCCTTAACTTGATAGTGTCTCTAATAAAGTATACATTCTTAACCAACACTTTGTTTTTTTTTTAATAATCTGCTCTACATCTACATACACGTTTATACAGCGGTACAGCAATGAATTTTTTTTATTTGCTAAGTTTAGAGGTAACTATGCCAACAATTGGACTTGGTCATATTTTCTTTATCCCAATTCGTGTTTAAGGAAAATATTTCTAATGAAAGCGAACCGTTGGCATAACTTAGCTGCCTAAAGTCCTTGGCAATATGGGTAATATCGTAAACAAACTAATTTACCGTAATTCTCCTTAATCACGCACTTTTGAAGGTCGATTATGGATTTATTAGTGGTTTACCCTTGAACAATCTAGGTAGGTCAACCTAGAGAAGAAAAGGTATTTATTCTTTATAAATTTCAGAACGGTAATAGGAAAAGTCCTTATACGATTCTGGAATTATACCTTCGGCCAGCTGACAAATAGTTATTTGTGTTGCAAGGGATCAAAATGATATTTTTCCGGCGAAAAGCCGTACGGAATCCTATAATAGTAGGTAATAATCACGCCATTTGACTTATGTAAGTATCAGACTGATTACTGATTAGTTACGAAATTTAATAGAGAATGTGTATTTTATAACAGAAACTATAGTAAGAAAAAACATGGAAGCTTGAGTGATTTCTTCCGGTACCCCGTTACATCATACATAAATAAAAATCGGGACGAATCGATACGTTCTTGGCGTTGTTTCTTTTGGGCGCAGTGCCTTCACCTCGAGTGCATAGTTAAATGCAGCAAAGTCGGCCGTCGACCCGGCAGTGACGTCAATTGGATGCTGCATCTCAGATCGTAATCTTCATGTCTAGCTGTACCGGATTTACTGTTACTGCCTTCGAGAGCTGTACTTAGGCTAAAATAACCACAATACGGTACTTTACCACGGAAGCGATTATAATAAAAACTTATCTAGTTGCCGAGTGACCGAGCTTTTATACCAAAGCTCTACATGAAGCTTGGTTCAGTTTGTTTCAGGTTTCTAATAGGTCCGAAATGATCTTTACCAATTACTAATTTACACACACGTATACAGGGTGTTACATGAGCATGATGACAACGGGGCCAATCACAAAATGTAAAAAAAAAATTGTTTTACATACATTTTGACCGATCGATCACAATATTTTGTATGAAAGAGCCAAAATTTTTTTTGAGATTTCTGGGTTAGCTCCATAGTAAAGTTGTTCAGTATAACCTACCAAATCACCCCGTTCAAGGTTTTCAGTGGCTCGTGTAACACGTTGTATGATATAACCAGCCATGTATATGTATGTTAATTCCACGCCCGAAAAGTGTTACTGGCATTTTTACCGCTCATCGTAAATCAATATGACATCCCCTAATCTAGAAACCGTATATTATTCATACCAAATACAATTGAACACAAGCCTTATTTGTACAAAATATTGTCCATTTATGTTTTTGTTTAGGTATTTCTAGTTTTTTAAAGATGTTTCTTCTCAATTACCGTCATGATTCGGGGTAGAAACAAAATGGAATTAACATTGAATTTAAGCTAATGTAATTACGGTCCATAATACGCACTGTGAACAATTAATATCCAATAGATAAGAACCTATCTACTTATTAAGTAATTAATGAGTATTAATGGTATCATTGCATTTAAAGTGTTGTAGGTATAGCTACAATATTGTCAATGCAATGCATTGATGACTAAGTGCATATTCAACTGTTTACGAATTTTTAAATAAAATCAAAACAAACGAGTATGTTATTGCCCATTGATAATGTTGATTATAAACAGCAGATAACTGCATGTGTAAACTCTCAATCGAATGCGATAAGCGGCTGTATTATCTGCAGTAATATCGTCATTTGTCGTGAACTTATTTGATTCAAATGCTAATTTTAAAAGTAATTGAAAAGCAATGTATTTCAAAATGAATCGTTAATTTGCACTTGACAATGACAGAGCGCAGCCACTCACAAGTCACAACGTTTGACAACTAAGCAGTACACGGCGTGTACTTGTTGTTGATCAATGTAACGCGTGTACTACACGCGTTACATTGATCGTTCGGAGGAAATAAAATTAATTGTACGGTCAATTTAATTATTTGTCAAATGTTAATACTTGAAAACGATTGCTAGTAATGTGTATTATTAACAATTTTCGTAAAAGCCCAGGTCATGGAAACACACTGTATATGATGCTGCCTGGTGATAATGGTATTTGCATCATTGACAGTGCGCTCCGGCAACTCCACCTATTCTGTGGGAAACGTACTTATAGGCTACATTACTCATCATGTTTTCCCCACCAAAACTCCTTGAAACGAAACTGAGCAAATAGGTGAAGGAAAACAGTTTAAAAATACGTTCCCCACTGACCGGGCCTAGTTTTAGGGGAGATCGGGTAAACATAGTCCACAATGCCGAATGCGTTCTGCTCCCGAAATACCCGGTCCGGGTTCGTTGCCCGCAGAAATGGACCATCGAGACGGAACTGAGACGACACCGTGCTCCGGCGCAGATACTAAGCTAGTTACGTAAAGTATCATTATTGGTTACGTTCACGTGTGATGCGTCAACTAATCAGGAATCGATTTATGTATTCTCAACGTCTCGTGCAAACATTTGACATACAGGTATTTGAGGTACAGTGGCGTTCAGAATCGCATGGACGATTTAAGAGTGAATTCATTCATAAACTGTCCATGCAATTGTGAACCCGACTGTACAATCGCGTGTAATTCCAATATACGGGTATACAATGTGCCCATGAGGAAAGGGAAAAAATCCAACAGCGGATTTCTGACCAAATTTAAAGTTCAAAATGTCATATGAACTTTTCTGGATTCAGTCTCAGGAATATGCAGTTAGAATTTTTCCCTTTCATCGTGGGCACCTTGTAAAAATAGACTGAATATTCAAAATTAAGGCTACAAATAAATGCACGCAATCGTACTGTAAACTATCATAAATAAACATATGTAGAATACTATCTCATAAATATTGGAACATAACCCGTACCTACTGTTTAAAGTACTTATAACTGCTAATTTAGTTAACACGTACACCACCAGTAAGTATTCGATTACAAATTAAATTCCTGTTTGTTACATGAAGTTGGATCCCTTATTTGCTCCCAATAGTTTACATTGTTCGCAAGGTAATCTACCTTGTCAATAGGTTGTTTGCGACAGAACATCTTAGGATTCTTAAGGTGCGTTTAAACCAAAAGAGCATTTGCTGTTCTAGCGCCCGTTCTACAAAATCAACCAATCACGTTTTGTGTACCGATCGAATTTCGTAGAGTGGCAGGTTAGAACAGCGAATGCTCTTTTAGTTTGAACGCACCTTTAGGCCTACCGCGAACTTCGAAGCTCGCAAATTTCGAACGTCCGTCGTCGTCTGTTTTGTCTCGTCTTTACAGAAAACTACCAATTAATACGAGGCGAGACCCTACTCGTCACTCACTGCACATGATTGGTGCGACAGTATCTTGACGTGAGAATATCCGTCCCTCTTTTATAAATGTACTAAGTAAAAGACGGGAAGTCTATTTCGTGGCGACATCGACATACCGTCGCACCAACCGGGCAACCATGAGCGAAGTCTACTGAAACTCATAGAGACTTGTCTTGTCCGATTTGCGGTCCACACAGTGGATTCACCTATTCGTCGACTCGGATGGGACAACACTGGGTGCGTAGCCAAAATGCCAATAACTAACGCTCAATTGTTAATCGTGAACAAAACGCTACTATTTTTTGCGCACTTTGTTTGTTGCACTGATAAGAAAGAGTGACAAAGAGAGAAGACTACGATACGCTGAGCGTTAGCGAATGCATCTTGGCTACGCGCTCTGGTGTTGCACGGTTCCATGGTCGATATCTGCCCGTTTTCCTCCTATGCCATAATTAAAGAAATTACTCCACTTACGTCGGTCACCGGCCGCAATACTTTCGTTTCGCAAAGCATGGCACGCTCCACTAACTAACCAGACGATTGCTCGAATGACTCGATTGGCGCTAAATATAACACATTAGTCATATAAGCTAGAATTATAGGTAAACGACTTACATCTCTTGTAAGTCGTTTACCATCATGAATTATAATTGTTGGAGCTTTGATCAAAGTTCGTTAGTTAGCTGTATAATGCGATTGGTAAAGTAACTAGCAAAGAAGGGGTTCAAAATATGATTTGTCATTGTATCTTGCTAAAAACATGCGTACATAATTTGGATACTCCACTTCTGGAGAAACCCAAATTCTTACAATATATATATTGTAAATCGCAGAAAAATTACAAATTGTTTCAATTGAAGCCGTTTACCTTTTGAAGTCTCTACCATATCACTTCGATGTGACATGTGACGTGATATGTTTTAAAAGGCCAGGAAATGCATTTGTCTTACTTAATAAAAATATATACATGTCGAAGAAGTATACACATTATTAAAAAACTACATAATCATAATTTTGAAATACTTCCCACAATAGGGATGATGACTGTAGTTAAAATAAATAATTTAACATTATGGACTACATAATACACGAAGAAATTATTACTAAGATGTAGATTGCCGTAATTTTTGTACAGAACTTCTATTTCATAAATTGAAAAGAACTTAAAAGAGTAGATCATTTGGCAGTACTCAAACGTGACGTAACTTTTGAGTATTTCATATAAAATTCCATAGTGGTGATCGTTTTGACAGTTCGAAAAAAGATGCTGATTTGACTTGCCAGTCATCATGCCTATTATAAAATACTGTATAACTCATTTGTCCATACTTATTACTATGCCATTTGTGTTAGTAACACAAAATTTTATTGTAACAGGTGCTTTACTGTTTTATGTATTAAGAGGGATTATATACATATACATATTTAACTAATATTAGAAGCAAGCTTACCGACCCTAAACAACCTTTGTTCTACGAAACCCGTTTGCGGTAACCCGACTCCTTTACTGTAAGATTGTTAAACTGCTACATTATACGAAGCAATTAGGCGGATAGGTGTCAGACTGTGTTAGCTTTATTGTCAACTCTATCGTGATATTAATAAGGACTGTTTTGTTCCAGAATGCCGGCGCTCCGGCTACTAGGGCGAAAATGGCTGGCCGCCTCGGACGATCTCGTGTTTCCGAGCATCTTCGAGCTACTGTTCCGTTTCGTATGGTAAGTCGGGAATATATCGCGCTGACTAAGTGCTAAGTTTCACCGATAACCGGTTTTCAGGCGATAATTTTATCCACATTTTGTGAGGGCTGGCTGCAATTCATAGAGCTTGCAGAACGCGGGTTGACTTCGGTATGTTTAGTGAGAATGCTCATAATATTAATTTAATTACTTTTTTTTGAGTTGTAGTATATTGGAAGTTGGAAATGTTGGAATATGTATTTTTGCTACGCTTTAAGGTGCGTTTAAACCAAAAGAGCATTCGCTGTTCTAGCGCCCGTTCTACGAAATCAACCAATCACGTTTTTTTGTACCGATCGAATTTCGTAGAGTGGGAGGTTAGAACAGCGAATGCTCTTTTAGTTTGAACGCACCTTTAGGACTCTGTGCATACGTATTTACGCCGTCATTTTTATTAGAAAGCTTATAACGTACAATGCTTACACAGATGATGTTTAGATTTAGGTTAAAGAACATTAACGGTACTAGGTACTAGATCTGGAAGAGGTTCAATTCGACGACATCTTTTTTTACACATACTTAAACATAACGTGTTCAAATGACAGGATTGAGCACTGTAAAAAAATTGTTTTTGCATATTTTATCAGTCGCTAAGTGATTATAATCATCCAAGTATTGTATTATAAGGCGAGTTCAATACACGGCCTAAATATCCCGCCCCCATTAATCACCCCGTCAGAACTAATCTCTTTTCGCGAATTTTAGCCCGATGTAAAGTGTTTATGCCGGTTTCCGCTAAATTGATGACGCTCCCCTTGCAAAATATCCATTCATCCCGAAAAGTAGGCGAATAATAACCTACATTGTTTTCTGTTACAATGTTAGATAAATTTGAGTGCGCTGCTATGGCGCTTCAATGACGGTTAGTATATTTTGGGTAAAAGTACGAGTGTTGTACACTGCACTAGTATTAGTGATAGGTCATCATCATCATCCTATCGTAGTCCATTACTGAACATAAGCTCTTTAATATGCGCCATTTCACCCTGTCTTCAGCTTGTTTCATCCAGTTTTTGCCAGCAACCTTTTACAAATCGTCGCTCCGCCTAGCTGGAAGGCGACCTACAGTCATACACTACGCCTGCCGAGACGCGGTCACCAGTACAGGATGCTTAGCCAAGTTACCAATCACTCGTATCATAGTTTTCCCTCTATGTCACTCTTTCATATTAGTGCGACAGAAACAGTTAGCTAGCTACCTTTCGTTTACGATTGACCATAAAGGTGCATTCAAACCAAAAGAGCATTCGCTATTCTAACCCCCCACTCTACGAAATTCGATCGTTACACAAAACGTGATTGGTTGATTTCGTAGAACGGGGGATAGAACAGCGAATGCTCTTTTGGTTTGAACGTACCTTTAAGCGTTAGCGATTGCCAACTTGTCTAAGCACCCTGGACTCGCTTACCCCAACGGTTATCAGTCCTTCGACAGATGTGGCCAGCCCACTACCACTTTAGCTTACTAATTCTGTGTGCGATGTCTATGACTGGTTCTTCTTCATGGGTACGGGGACTTTAGGTTTAAATTCGAGTATCAAAAATCTTAGTTGTTCTTTAACCTTTATAGCTTTGATTTAAATTGTTAATGTCCCAAGATAATTATGATAATATTAGGTAGGTACATATAGTCATACATCGATGACCAGTAGCTATTTTTGAGTGAGATATTAGCACTTAATAAATCTATTAATAATTTATTCGCACGCATCAAGGTTACATCACAAGCTATAAAAATACAGCGAGTGATGCAGCTTCCTAGTTAATTGTTTTACCATTTGTACCAAGTATATTACATGATTAAGGATACAGATTTTAAATATACCTGAGTATCTCCATCTATTTAAATACAGTAATACTAAATATCTGATTTAAATATTTACGATTATGATAAGATATGAATGTACATAAAAATCATCGCATCATCAGCCTTTTAGTCCACTGGTGGACGTAGACCTCTCCTCCGGGTTGGTGACAGACAGCAGCAGTCCACTATGGTGACGCTGCCGCCCATCATCAATCTTCGATTAGTAAATTAATGGTCAATTAAACCTCAATCCCTTAGTCGACTCTTACGACACCCACGGGAAGAGTTGGGGCGGTGACAAATTTATTCTTACTGCCGTCACTACACGGCTGACATAAAAATATATGTACATATTTATATTTCGTGCCCGATAAAAAAGGAAGTCAGCAAATTCTAAAATTAAATTGATGAGATTAGTCGTAGCCAAAATTTCTCTGTTTACTTAGCCAAGTTACCAATCGCTAACGCTTAGTAGCGTATTGTAGTTTTCCCTCTCTGTCACTCTTTCATATTAGTGCGACAAAGACAGTTAGGTGGCTTTCGTTTACGATTGACGATTAAGCGTTAGCGATTGGCAACTTGTCTAAGCACCCTGAGTTGGCAAATTCCAACTTCTGTCAACATACCAGCCAACAACTCACAAATCTCGATCTGTAGCTGTACAGTCACGTCTAATAATATGTATACGTTTCGGAACGTATGTCAGCGGCATAAAGATCAAAATCGTATATATATTATTA
The DNA here is from genome assembly GCA_025490895.1 of Thaumatotibia leucotreta. Taxonomy (NCBI): domain Eukaryota; kingdom Metazoa; phylum Arthropoda; class Insecta; order Lepidoptera; family Tortricidae; genus Thaumatotibia; species Thaumatotibia leucotreta. The sequence goes on from JALPQI010019149.1 coordinate 19,013, forward strand.
GAGCCGACCAACCGTACCATGACTTGGCAAGTATAGGTTACGTTAAATAAATGCGAGCACGATAATAGTTATTTATTTATGTAGGCTTTTTTGAGGACGAATGTCGGTGACTACAAAACACGAGAGAAGCGAGTGTTTTAAACCCAGCACGAGTTAGTTACAAGGCGTTATGCGAGGAAAACCAGATTACTTCGGCAGTACCTAACCTACCAACCAGACCGTGCGGGAAAGTACTAAGAAAATTCATTCCAGAACATGTGTGGAAAAAAACACTTAAAAGAGCACTTTCTTAGCATATGCATTGTGGAATGCTTTACGTGTCGAGTAAAACCTAACGTAACCGATTCTTGATAAGTATACACATACGGTTCCCAAATCAAATCCATACTAAATCTACTAACCGCAATTTGATTCCCGTTAGAAGCTGACTAACTTTATTCAAAATTGGAAGATCGTTAAAGGCCAATCAGTGTCAATTAAATTAAAATTTGAAGCTCGCTCGTTATCCGGGAAATTGGTAAGTAAATAATACCTTAAATACGTAAAACGTACCTACCTGTACCTACTCAAATTGAGCCAGCGGGTAAAATGTTACCTAAACTTTATTTGAACATTTTGAACTGGTTTCGTGCCAGTCGCACGTCTGTTATAAATTATAATCAATTAAAATACAAGTAGGTATCCAATATGAAATAACGGAAGCTATATTATTAACAAGAATGGATATCAAAACAATTCGGAATACTATAATATTTTATGCATACTGTATGTGGAGATGTAGTGGCAATAAGCGTTGTAATCAAGTTCTTTTATGTAGTAACCTAGTGCAAGTCATTAGAAGGATTAAGTAAAACAAATAAAAAGGTATAGGAGAGGATATAAGGAGGAATAATTAAGGAACAAACTTATCGAGGGACTAATCTTTGATTTGTATAAGTGATTAAAATTGTATCAAAATATTTTGATCACTACCTAACACTAATATATTTTTGTCAAATAAAATAGGTAATTGTTATAATTTATTGATTATTACCTATAGCCTATATCCTCCTGCGGGTGTCGTAACTCGTAAGAGTCGACTAAGGGATTGAAGTGTCACTGATCATTTCTACAAGATTGATGATGGGCAGCAGCGTCATCATAGTGGACACAGTACTGCGATCGCCAATCCGCTTGCCCAGCGTGGCGATTATGGGCATTTACCTCCTAATGCGTCTATACGCATAGTTAATAGGAGAGGCCTACGTCCAGCAGTGGACTAACATAGGCTGATGATGATGATGATTACCTATAGCAGCATACATCGAACGTAATACTTCTAACGATTAGACCTCACAAATCTTACAATATATATTTCAAGACCATGACAAATGATGCATGACCTTTATTTAATCTGTCCAATCTATTCTTAACTTGTACCCCGTAGTAATAATATTATAAGCAAAATATACGCACCTAATCACTTGTATACAGAAAATACTGAAACCTGTATAAGCTACGACAGCTTCAATTCAAGAGGTTAAACACCTTAGAACATTTATAGGAATGACAAAAAACGGCGTATCTAGCCAACCGTTGCACTTTTGGGACACCATCTAATTACGATTATAGCCTCGACTTCAAAAATGGCGAATTACCTACCTACTTATCAAACCCAACCGACTTCAAAATAACAAGAAGTTTCATTCCGATTTAGTTTAGAATAGGCAACATGTGCTCTAAATAATGACTGCTCTAAATGGGAAATCCACACAACCAACAATACATAATTTTCTTACAATACATAAGCACCCATCGATATATCTGCTTTCTTTTTCAATTAATAAAATGAAAACCTACTTTGTAAAATTAAATATTACCTTGAATCTTTGAGCGTGTCAATAATATGATTAACTTTAAATAGCTAACTGAAGGTGCCACTATGTAAGTTTTCAATAGTTAGGACTAGCCTCCAATGAAAGTCGATTATAGTGCGCGGGTGGTGCCTACCCTTTACCCGAACCTGTCACATTTATTCAGGGTCATGGCCCTCATGAATGCGTCGCGTCGCACGTATTCTGATTGTTCGTTCGATGTATCTTTCTATTATGTCCTCAAAACCTACTGCGAACTTCGAAGTTCACAAATTTCAAGCATCCGTCTCTGTCATACAAATGACGAGTTTGTTGGAATGAGAGAGCAAAAAGGTCAAAATTTACGAATTTCGAAGTTCGCGGTCGAAGGATTGGAGCACTTCACTCACCGGGTCGGATAAATGGGACTTGATTACTTTATTTGATAATAATGTATTCGATACAACTTGTCACAACCCCTCGCCTTTAACCCCTTTGTTATAGAAGAAAGTTGTGAAAATGTGAACTCATCGCTTGTTTAATATGAGGTAAACGATAGTGTCGTGTTACTCGTGTTCCCATTTTTAGATGACGTGCTCACTTCAGGCCATAAATCCTTTCGAAGTCAAGGAAAAGTTACTCCACGGAAAGAGGAATTGTATGTTTAAGGTTAAAATTATCGTCATATTCGTAGCTAAATCTGGTTTATTGTGGTCGACATTTAAATTAAAAAAATACATTAACCGGTCGCATTACATTTTTCCCGTTAATATTTCTTTTCCGCTCTATGTTACCCAATAATTTAAAGTTAATGTCTTGTTCATGGTTAATGATAATGAAGCTGAAAAATTGCAATGTTTTAGGTGCAAGAGGATAATAATGTATTTTAAACTATTTTGTAGGCCTTCGCAATCTTCGAAGTTCGTAAATTTCGAACATTATTTATCTGGAACAATGGCATCATTAATGTGATGCACACACTACGCCCACCGGGAACTTCGCCTATTTCGATCATCCGTCCCTGTGACACTTAAGTATGAACTGGCAAGTGCGTGAGAGAGGCAACACGTCGATCGTGGTTCGCGGTAGACCCTCTGGCCTACTACCGCAAAAACGAATTTCGTAAATTTTGAGGATTTGTCTCTCTCATTCTAATGGCGCCTTCATCAGAGTGACAGAGAAAAATCCTCTACGAAATTCGATTTTCGCGGTAGTAGGCCTGGTTCTAGTCAGCCGGAAGGTCACGGTCTCGGTTCTATCACACAATAACTCAACCTGATTGAGTTATGCTCGTTGGAATTGTGTCGATGAGCAATTGAAAAGCTTTTATCGTCGAAGTTAAAAGCTTGTACAGTTGACTAGCTACAAATAGAATAACAATTTTACCTTACTGTATTATAAATATTATAATAGTGAAAAAGCGAATGTCTATAATAAAATTTTGTGAGATGTCTCTTTATAGGCGATTGCCAAAATAATCACCAAATTAAAAAAAAAGAAAACAGATTTCTCCAAGATCTCATCATTAATAATAAAAAAATGAAAATCGGTTCACAACTCGGAGATATCGAATAGGTACCAGGTTTTCAGTGTTAACAATACAATAATAGTTGTAACTATTTACGAGTACCTATACTAGCTTCTTTATGTATTTTCATTGCATTAAAACTATTGTGACACATAATACCACTAAAATATAATTAAACGGTTAAACTCACGTGTATTTAGATTATTTTGTCACTATACGCGACATGTTTCGGAGAGCCTAGGTTTCCATTATCAAGTCAATGCTTGATAATGGAAACCTGCGTACCTATCTATCTACTATCTCCTGAGTTCGTGGCGTGCGAGAATTGCGATAGCATTGGGCTACGTAATAATGGAGACCTAGGCTCTCCGATACATGCTGCGCTTGACTACATACACGTGTGCATTTAACTGATCAGTTATGTTTTGATATACTGTTATACTGTTGTAGGTATCCGTAGGCTATGGTAATTGCTTACCATAAGGGGATCCATCTTCTCTTTCGCCCCTAAC